>WOUH02000015.1:5498836-5516446 GCA_009936405.2 Stevia rebaudiana
GTAGTATATATACCGACAACAGATATCCCGACAACTCACCTGACTTGTCCCGTTAACACTTAACCGATGACACTTTTGGCGACAACACGTTGTCGGGAAAACCTTTGCCGACAACTGGTTGTCGCGAAAAGTCTCCGCCTTGTTGTCTGGAAAACACATGTTTGTTGTAGTGTTCTAAGACCCGGAAGAAGGATATCAAGATTGGTCAAGAAGGTTAGAAAGAAAAAGATGGCTTCATGTGAAGTAAAACGGTTGTTGTCGGTGGCACGGTGGGTTTTACAGGTGCTACGTTCAAAGAGAATGAAAAACAACCATATAGGTCGGATGAAGATGGTAGGGATTTCGATGGCTATGGACCGCATTATGGAGGCCAAGGGTGGTTATACTCTAGCGGTGGAGCCGGTTGAAAAACATCGAGGCGTGATGTGTCAAGTTCAGGATGGAACGTTTGAAGATCAAGAAATGTGTGTATTTACTCGATCAGATGACTACGATCGCGGTCAAGGATGTGGAGGTGCGATTCGGGGAAAAGGTCATAGGCATGTTCGAGTTAGTTGGGGGAGTCAAAACAATACAACCGAGGATCGAGAAAGTTCCAGGACGGACATATTTGAAGAACTTGGACCGAAGGCGGTATCAGTCATAACACCAATGATAAGGATTGAAGAACTACGAGTGTTACGTGGTATTCAAGATTTTGGTGGAACACATCAGAATTACAGGTGATTACAAGTTTAGGGAGTGATTGTTGGACTAAACTTGTAATTAGGTAATAGTTAAGGCTTTATTAATTATCTTTGTTTATTTATTATAGTTGATAGATTTAGTTTAGAGTCTGAATTAGATTATGATTCAACTAGGTTTAGTTTACTTGGGAGTTAAGTTTTAGTTTTAGTATAAATAGAGGTTAGGTCTCATAATATTTTTGTATATTTTTTGTACCGGACTTGGCTATTAAAATTGGTGTTGCGATCTTCCTAGATGTCACGGTTATGAACCTGATGTCATGAGTGAATAACACTTCTCCGTTGTTTCTGTAACAAAAAACGAATACCGTACTCCGATAGGAACTAAAAGAAAAAGGACCCAACTTCGATTTGTCTGCCGCCACCGCTTGAAATCCTTGATCGCCGGTTCGTTTTACTCCCGATTTGTAAACTAGCTTCGATACCAATTGTTGGCCCAGACTCTTGATCGAAAAATTATACGAACACAAAAACTCTTGATGATTGATCAAACCTAATCAACTTTTGTATATAATTAAACCGGGACAATTACAATAACTTCTTAGACCCATATTTATAACTAAACAATTGTAATCTTACTCAAACTAGGAAACCAAATAAATAATTAAATAAACCTATCTATTAACAAATCAAACAAGCTTTATAATTATCTATCCTAACAACTTAATAATTATTAATAAACTAAACTTTATCTTTTTATATATCAAGATTAACATCTTCAGAGCTATAGTATAAAAAGGGATGAATAAGCAAATTGAGATTAAAAGGTCACGTATTCGAATTATGATGCTAATATAGTTGAGTTTCTCTTTAAATTTCGGACATAGTGGTGTGAGTGTGTGACTAAGAGCATTCACACTAGCTCCCAAAAAAATAATATCAATGTAATCTACATAATTTATGATGTGGTTGAGAGTGGTTGTGAGTAAAAGAGAGAGAAATATTTAAGGTTTTTTTTACCTATCCCTAACGTTAGAAAAAAATATGAAGATAATGATTTTAATAGAGGAAGAAAAAGATAATGATGTTATTTTAATAGTTGTTTAAAATGTTTGTAACTAAATGATAAAGAAAAAATAATGATAATGTATGAAAAAATATTATTTAATCAAATGATGAAATGAGATGGAAAAGATAGTATGAATACTCTAACGTATGAGATCTTGTCGAAGACGAGCCACCTAATGGACACTCAATTTTTATTTGGTTCATATTCTTGTTTTCTTAAAATATTTCTTAATGTTGTTCATATCTTAGATCAGTAGCGATTTCCCCTGGACTTGCTCTTCAATGGCTACTGCAATTCTCAGGAAAACCCTTAATTCATCAAACCCTAAAAATACAATCATCAGATCCATAACTCCTTACGCCACCTTCACCTCCACCGCCACCCAATCTCAACCTGACGACACCTCTTCCTCCTTCACCTTCTCATCAGATCAGAAGGACGATAATAACAAAGGCAACACCGCCACCGAAGATGAAATATACATCAAAGCTCGCAAACCTGCGCCTAAAACATCAGTCACCATGCCGATGTCGTTCATGACTGGATCGATAGTTGGGAAGAGGTTCTATAAACAAGTAACAACCAGACCTGCCGACGACGGAATCGGTTGGTCGGTGATGCTTGATTACAGGACACTTAAAACTCCTTCTAAGAGGCCTCTCAAATGCCCTACTATTTCTCTTGCAAAAGCTATTGCTGCCGAATGGGAATATCAGGTTGACTTTTATCCCAATTTGATTACTCAAATTATAATCCTATGTCGTAAATTGATTTTAATTTTGCTTTATTGTTGTTGTATTTCGTGAATTACGACTGTAACATTTCTTCCTTACCTTGGTTTGAGAATGCTCGCCTGTGTTTTGATCCCAAACTATTACTGGCCGTTGCTATTAGAAAAATTTGAGAAGTTAATTACAGATGATATTGTAAATTGTTAACTTTTGAACACAGAAATCTAATAAATTTACATTATCCCTAGTGAGATTTGATCAATCCGTTGTCTAATTTGTTCAATTGGTTGTCAGATTTGTTCAATCTGATTTCAAAAACTTGGACACAGTGTAGTCGATGGTCTAATTTGTTCAAATATTGGTCCACTGCATAATATGTTGCATCAGACTGCATCATGCATTGGTTAATATTAAACCGAATCACTCGCGCGTCATGGCATCGCATGCTTTATACTTCAAGTTCTCTAATTACTATGCATATATGAATAGTAAATAGATTTAAACAGAACTGAAATCGGAGTCACATTTTACATTTAAATGCTAGCTTTTTGCAAGTTCTGATGGTAGCTCTAATTACAATTAGTTGGTGTGTTTGCTGATTGTAGCTCACAGATGGAATACGACCATTTACAATGCCGTTAATGAAATTCGCGTGTACTGCTTTGGAGAGAGTTCCTCTCACTAGACCCAAGATTATCGATAACTTAATGGCAAGATTTAATCGCGATTTAGTCTTTTGTCGTGCCCCAAATGATAATGTCTTGACAAAAGGCGTGTATGGTATGCAATTCATTACATTAACTCTAATTACATATTTGAATTCATCATTCTTTATGCATCATAGAGAGTAATGTTTTTGAGCTGCATTTATTCTTGCATTTAATTCTTGAAACATTTGAATATGTAGAACTGCAAGTGAAGAAAATTGATCCTCTGCTTAAATGGGTAGAATTAGAGTTTGGTTTTAAACCAGTTGTATATTCCAGCTTTTTTGGAGGGAAACAAGAGGATGGTCTTGTAAACGCCATTGAAAACGTTTTAAAGAAAGCTAATGATAATGAACTCGCAGCCATTGATGCACTTGCTTCTGCATCACACTCGTTAATCATTTCAATTGCATTGTTTCGCGGGAGGCTTCAAATTGAGGAAGCGATTGAATTAATTAGACTTGAAGAAGATATGCAGGTTCGTTTTTTTAATTTATATTGATGACATTATTCACCAAGTAACGGTTGACAAATTCTGGTCAAAATGGGTTGACTTGAGTACTTGACCCATATTTTTTATAGATAATAAGTTTAATTAGTAGTATGTATAATAGTTTATCTTAATAAAGATCTAATTTATTATAATGGATCATCAAAGGCTGTACCCGTTTGACCCGTTAGAGATAAAAGATAACCTGATATTTTTTTATAACAAATATTTTAGGTGGAAAAGTGGGGTCTCGTAGAAGGCGGTCATGATCTTGATGTTGCAGACCTAACAGTGCAAATATCATCCGCTGTCGCTTTCCTTGGACTTACAAACGGGTTTTGAAGTGGTGTGTAGAATTACCATTTTACCCTTGGGTCGGATTTATCAATGTTTTGCTATATTAGCATTCCTTCGTAGGTGTTAAAATTAAGCATCGGATAATAAGAGGTAAAACAACCGTTTCGTCAGTTACACTTTTGTAGCCTCATCTATAACTTAAATCTTTTACAATTTTGTTTAGTGGAATATGTTTTCTGTATGTACCAGAAATTAGGAATTAAAAACAGTATGCTAAAATATAAATTATAATAACCGAAGATAGAAATTATGCCCCATGTTCTGTGTTTGTTCTTACTTTACAATATCTGTAGCAGCACATTGGTTCTATCTGCATAAACAATATAACACAATAGATTCTTAATAGAAAACATGAAAATTTTAAATAAATTGTTTTTTAGAAGTTTGTACCTTAATTTAAGGTTCTTCATCTTCACAACATTGGATGCAAATAGGTGGAAACTTCTTGATGTCACAGTAGCAACAAGATATATCACAGTTACTGCTGCATCCTATCAAAACCAATTTATTGTATAATAATGTTTCTCTGAATATTTTATTTTAATAGTAATAAAATGTGTCATTACCCAAGCTCCACTGGGTTCAGACTTTAAATGTAGATTGAAAGTTAAAAACAAACAAAAAAAATTAAGTTAATTTTAATTAGACAATAAAAAATTAAATAAGTATCATCATCATCGTACTTAGTATATCTCACTTAAAGGTAGGGTCTGAGAAGGGTAAGATTAAGACAAGTCATATCTCTACTCCATAGGAATAGAGAGGCTGTTTTCAGTGAAAAATTAAATAAACAAACCAGGAAAATAAACTTTAGAGTAAATTGTCAAATTCGTCCCTAAGATTTGCTGACTTTTGTCATTTTCGTTCAATTTTTTTTTGTATTTGGACTATTGAGGTTTATAAAAATTGTCATTTTCATCCAAAACATTAACTCATGCAATTTTAAAGTTAAAATGTGGAGTAATTATGACATTTTCCATTTTTTTTTAATTCGTTTTTATCTAATCCCTAATCTCCCATGTATATTATAAAAGAAGTAAAGTAGAAATGGGGCCATGAAACACACCAACACCGGGTTAAGTCGGTAAATAATAAGAAAGAGAGAGAATAAGTGATTATTGACTGTAGATCTCCGTGAGTGTAAAAATGTCTTCTTAAGCGTCTTCAAAACAATACGAACCAAGTATAACTTACTATGAGTGTCTACGAGTGTTTGTGAGAAGTCGGGATCAGAGGAATTGACGTAAAAACGATCTAACCTCATTGGTTATACTTCCTT
Source organism: Stevia rebaudiana (assembly GCA_009936405.2). NCBI lineage: Eukaryota > Viridiplantae > Streptophyta > Magnoliopsida > Asterales > Asteraceae > Stevia > Stevia rebaudiana. The sequence continues at coordinate 5,504,156 of WOUH02000015.1, forward strand.
AAGAGGTGTTGAGATTTAAGATCTATGGAACGGTGCATTGTTTTACGTGTAACTTTCGTATCGTCGCTCGTATCGATATTTCACTTACACTCAAAAGAATCATAATACGTATTAGAACATAATAATGATATTATTTAATATAAATATTGGATTACATTAGCGTAACTATGGGATTATAGATAGTACAAGAGAATTTGATCAAATGTCACCAGAAGACGACCATTTGTTATACCCTATCTTTTAGTTTTGCTTGTGCAATTGATCATATTGAGTAGAATTAGGGATTAAAAAAAACGAATGAAAAAAAAACTGTAAAAAGTCATAATCACCCATCATTTTAACGTTAAAATTGGATGTGTTAATGTTTTGGATGAAAAAGACAACTTTTTATAAATCTTAAGGGTCCATATACAAAAAAAAAACTTTTTAGGATGAAGCTGATAAAATTCAGCAAAACATACGAATTTGACAAAAAAAATTGATAAATTTCTCAAAACTTTATGATGGTTTAGGGGTTGTATGGTAACTTTATCAAAGTTCACTAGTTCAGAGGCAACAATGACGGGTGTAAGTGAAATATTTGCACTAAAGATAAAGTTGCTGACATTAGCATCTCTCTTACGAAACCCTTATGATGACATCAGCACCATTTTTAATAGTCTATATAATGCTGGTTAAAACATGTATGTGAACTTTTTATAAAGTTTAAAATCACTAAACCGCACCCCAATTGACTCAAAATACTTTCAAGGTTTTAAAATTTTAACGTTACCTGTGACAAGAAAGTAATCTGATGGTCGAATTTGTTGAGGATTGATGAGAAATGGTGAATGTATTCTTGCTTTAACTTGACAACATACCGATAACCACACGAATGCTAATAGTGACAAATTCATGCTTTCTAGAGAGCAAATTCAGCATAGATTTCATGGAAAGATTTGATTGTTGGTTGCATGGAGTATATAATAAGTTTGGTTGGATTTGTAGTTAAGAGTTAGGAGTGTGGAGAATCTATAACTCAAATGACATGATTGCCCAAAACTATCCCACTTGTTTTTAGTATAATCCTAAAAAAATTTGTGTAGTAGTCATACATTGATGATCTCCTTTTTAGGAAATGCACATGTGTTTATTAAAGTTACAATGCCAACACCATGATTCGAATACATGCGTTACAAATTATTCCATAACACTAGTTTAGAATTCCTACCCTACGAAAGAAAAAACTCACATAATAATTCCATATTAAAAACATTGTTGTTTGATCGAGTACGTTATCCGATGCATCTAGAAGAGATGCAACTAACCTAAATAAATATAATAATAAGGTAGATTGGATTTAAATAATTTCCACTTTGACCTATTAGGCTTTAAAAATCTCAATTGGAAAATTGTTACCATTAATCTCAACTTTTATATTATTTGCTTGTACCAGTCCCCAACTAATGACACCTAACTCTGTTGGCATATTGTTGACGTGCCATGCTGACATGACAAGATTTTTTGACGTGACATGCTGACATGCCAAAAATTTCTGACATGACATGCTGACATTGCAATAATTTGATGACGTGGTATAATGTCACGTCAGCAATATGCTAGCAGAGTTAAGTTCCGTTAGTTAGGGACTGCGACATGTAAATGATATAAAATTTTAGACTGGTGGTAACAAGTTTCTGAGTTTGGATTATTACAGGCTAATAAATCAAAGTTGTGATTATTGAAATCCAACTTACTTAATAATAATAAAATACATGTTAGAGGGAACATTATGGTGGTATTCACGGTTATTTGTGAAGTCATCAAATATATATAATTTTAATTATAGCAACAACTCATTTATTCAGTTTGCATTGCAAAGTATACAAAATGAGACAGAGTGGTCAAATGGCAGTAACGCTGTTAGCTAATTAGATCTTCAAGTAGAACACATGAATGATATGTCAATGAATAGTTGACATTATGTCATTATAAGTATCAACTCCTTCATAGTAGGTGTCTGTGAAAGTTTTTAAAGAGATCAAGTCTTTGCGGTATCTTTAGATTAAGAATATGTCTAATCTCAAAACTTAAACTTTGGTAGATTGGTGTAGCTTCAGTTTCTTGTAATTTGTGTTGGTGGTTTGCCTTCTAGTTTTTTTTGGTTAGAAGTGTGTTGGTTTTTTAATCAAAGTTTGCCTTTTGGAAAAAGAATTAAAGTCTATAATATTAGACTGTGTAATTAGTTGTACACTCGTCCAAAGTTCAGGTCTTTTTATGTAATAACAAATGGGTAATCAAATTGTCTACCAAATATTCTAATAATTCTTGTATGTAAAACTAAAGGGCCCCTTATGGCCCGTAGGGGGTCAATTTATTTATTTATCTTATTTTTTTTTTTTTTGAAAAATTCGTATAAAATTAAAAAAAAAAAAAAAAAAAATTAGGCATACGGCCCGTAGAGGGGCATACAGCCCCCATAATTTTTTTTTATTTTTTAATTTTATAAAAATTTGATTCGATGTAATATAGGTGGAAGTTTACTGCCTTCATTTCCTCTTTGGCCAATGAGCTTAAGAATAAATAATTTGAAAACTTCAAGTTTGCTATACTAGTAAGACTCCTTTTATATGTGAGCTTTCTCTAAACATTATCTCCACGTGAACGATGTGGGATAGAATGTTGGTGCACCTTAAGCTTACCAAGTCTTAAAGAGGTTTACTGATGCCTTCATAAGTTAACTCTGTGCATATACTTCAAATTATAAAACATTAGTTGCAGACGGCTGCCTTAGATGGTGAAACTGATCTTAAAACACGGAGCATACCTCCTGCTTGCATGGGCATTGACTCTGATTTGTTGCACAAAATTAAGGCAAGATTTTCATACACTTTATAAGCTGAAACATTCTGATTATTCTCACATTTTTTTTTATAATATATATATATATATATATTTTTGTTAGGGTGTAATTGAGTGCCCAAATCCGGATAAGGACATTAGACGATTTGATGCAAATCCAAATCGGGATAGCGGATGCCAAACTAAAATTTACAAAAGTAAGCCAACATTTGTTCAAATTTATGCACATGCATCTTAACGTTATTCTCACCTATATCACTACAAACCAAGTTGAAAAACCATATTTAAAATCTACTAGCAAACCAAGCATCTTATCATTATCATTTCCATTTGTTTGAATGATCAAATCGTTATACTTGAAGGAAAAACAATGTTTTGTAGAGTGGTGATTGTGTAGTGAATCAATAAAATTTTAGAGAATTATATGAGATGTTCATAAATATTTGCTTAATAGGAAAATGATGTGGATTAAAAAAAAAAAAGCAAACTTGCATTAAAGCATAGCACATTAGCAGACAAGACGATGGTATAATGAGAGGTGTCAAGAATCTAAAACGTCAACAGGGTTGGTGGTGTTAGAGTTTCAGTGGTGTTAGAGGTCACTGGTTCGAACATGAAGAGGGGAGAGGGTTTACGGATTACATTCAGTTCTCGCTTATCTGGGGGTACGGTCTCAGAGGGGAGGGAGTCATCCCACCCTTCCCCGCTTTTCCCTCAGTGCAACGTCAGTGCCGCAACAGCTTTCCTCACTTTTCTCCATTTTGCGCGGTGTCGTCCCACTTTTCCACTTCATCACACATTCATTTAATATTAAAATTAAATAAATTTATTTTACATTTAAATATAAAAAAAAAGACTTTCATTCATTCATGAAACGATTGGTTGCCGAATTGATGAAACGATTATATGGACATTGAATCGAATTGGTTAAACGCTTGTTGAAACGGTGGAGGTCAACATGTGGGCTGTTGTAGTAGAAAGGTGGTAGGTTAATTTGGGGAGATTGAGTTTGTGGTGGATAACCGGGTGCATTGGATGGTTATTTTTTGGTGTTTGTAGTTTATTGGGACGCGGTTTTTTGAACTTTTTGTTTGAACCGCCTCGCGAAGAACCACCATGAGATCAACCACTCTCTATTTTTTTTGTAGAAAGACTGAAGAATGTATGTGAACCGTCTCACGGAGGTCTAAGAATTGACGTTAGCTACATCGCTCGGCTATTGGTGGCTAGCACACAAAATCCTCTCCTGTTCAAAAAAGAAAAGGAAGAAAATCAAATAGTTACTTGATGTTAATGGAGAGTAGCAAGGAAGTAGGTCTACTTCAACGATACCCTTACAATTAGGTTGTAAATGAATTGAACGTTTAACGAACAGTTCATCCCGTTTGTGTTATACATTTTAATGACCAATGTTGTTACGTTCTTGTAAAATTTGTGACCAAATGTATATTTAGTAAAACGAAAGGAGTATCGTATTTTGTTTGAAGGTAGTTAAATATATTGTTTTAACTTTAATTATATATGGAGTAAACCAGTTTTCGTTTTCAAGTTTTTCAAGTCTTAACAGTTTATATTCATGTTTAACACAAACTGTATTTAACATTTCATGTTTTCATTGAAGCCGTTCATGATACAATTATGTCCATAATTCCACTCCCCCTCTCCCAAAACATGACCCTCACATGAGAATAATTCAGTCATTTTTCCTATTTAACTCATCTAAATTAGTTAAAGATAAACTAAAATTGAAAACTTACAAACTTTAGAGACAAAAACTACAATATGCATATATAAAAAAAAAATTGGGGTTCCTTAAAATATACAATTGACCCTCACATGAGGATAATTTAGTCATTTTGGTCTTAAATTCAATCCGACCAGGTGTGAACCAGACCGGTCCAGATTGGGGTTCCTTAAAATATAAAAATTGAGCGGTTACAACTCAATCCTAAGTCCAATTACATGTTCGAACACCAACAATCAAAACAAAAAACAAATATATAGTTCAATAAAAACAAAAAACAGCATAAGATCGCCATATTTGACCAATTCTGAGAAGAAAGAATCCACAAGAGAATGCAACTCATAACATGGATTATGTAAAAGTAACAATACTAAATTTAAGACACAATAATAATCCAACAAAATATCATGGCAAAATCACAAATCATCTAAAAATGTGCCAAATTGTATATACACAACATATTCATGGTATTTAAATCACCATCACAATTTCCTTAACCAGAAGACCAAATTTGTTTCTTCATCATCAGTATCTCATAACAACCTAAATGATCAACAAAAACCCAATGATGGATTTTCAAACCACCTGTGTGTTTTCTAACCAAATGATGAAACATGGTTCGCGATACTCTTCTGAGACATGAACACCGGTTCATGACCACCACCAGACCGTTGAGCCGCCAAATCTTCAAGCCGTTTCCATGTAGCTTCTCGTTTCAACTCGTTTTCTTCTTTTTTTGATTCATCTTCTTTGAACTTTCTAGAACATTCTTCAAAGAGTTGCGGGTCAACATCAGAAAAGATTTTTCTGACATTTAAAGTCAAATTTTGTACAGCTTGGTTCCAATGGGTCTTTGTATTTCTTTCTAATGCTGGAAATATAATTGGCAGTATCACTTTTCGGTTTTGTTTAATTAAATTGTCGATATGATCGTTGTTCCATAAAAATAATGCTCTTTCAGCTACCTGCGTATTCAAGAAACAATTACAATTTTCAAATTTTGGCAAAAGGCAGCAGCTTTTGTGACAATTTAGGGGTATTTTAACCATATAAACAAAACCCACAAATAAAAAAAAAGTTTCAATGTCCAAAAGAATAAATCTTTATTGTACATAAAAGGTTATTGAATCAATGAACAAAAAAAAAAAAAGACTCAACTTCTTGCATTTGTTAGTCTTTTGGTTACATGAAAGTTGCAAGACCTTTTTTAGAAATTCAAGATTAGATTTATATTCATCCTAGTTAGTCAAATAAATTTTTTAAAACGTTTACCAAATTCTTCCTTCATATATACGTGGGGACGTGGGGTTTTCATAAAGTAACACGTTTGGGTATTGACTATTGCGAGTTTAAAGTTGCACATTTGGGATTTGGTGTTTTAGTTTTGTAACGAGTTTAGGGTCTAAGGTTAATGGACATTAACTTTTTTGTAATTATAGGGTATTTAAGATATTTTCCAAATAGTCTTAATGTTCTTAAAGTACCTTTTTTATTGAAACATTATTAAATTCTTTCAAGTAACATAAACATAAATTCTCCTCACTAATGGCAAAAGCCATATATTTAGTTTATAAAATGAATATAAATGGGTTCTAAGTGATTATACAATAAATGTAAGTAAATTAACCCAAAATCATTGATGAAAGAAAAACGTTGCAATTTTCAAATACCAAAAGGAGTATATGTATGGTTTTATATAATTCTTGAAACTTTATTTGAAACTGATAAAAGCAAATGATAATTCAAAAACTAAAACTTAGTGGTGCCAATATTGAACTGTTTATTATGTCTCAAACGGGTCAAATGGATCAAACAGAAAATTTAATGAAAAGGGTAACTGGTCATATGGGTCGAACAATTGTAAGTCATACTACAGATTACAGACTGTTTCTTAATGCATACAAGCTCCGAAATCTATTTATTCAATGATTTAGATTATTATTATAAAAATACTTTATAGTCATCACAGTTAACCCATTTATAAAAATTTAAAGTTTACACAATGGACAGAAAGTGTATGTTGGTTCACCTTGGCCTGGTTTATTTCAACCTACCAAAACGACCCGTTACCCAACCCGTGTGACCCGTCTATCTTGCTTCCTCTAGCTAAAAGTATATGTATCAACTCTTACGGATCAGAAGATAAATCTTTAACATGAATCTAAAATATTTTTGCACATGTTTATATACCAATAACTTAAAGAAAAGGAAAATTGGATTCTAATAATTCCAACTCAGAAAATTATTACCACCAATCATTTACTTGTCATAATCCCCAGCTAACAAAACCTTACACCATTAGCATTTTGCTAACGTCGCATAGCAAAGTCTTGCCCGTCAAGAACTCTTGACACATCAGCAAAAAATGATATAAAAGTTGGAACTGGTGGTGACAATTTCTTGAGTTGGGGTCAAAGTTGAGATTTTTAAGATCTAAGTTGCTTAAAATATTATAAAAAAATACCTGAAAGTGTGAACTGCTCAAACAGCGTGCAATTTGGCGAAACAAAGGTACCATACATCTTTGAAACTCAGGAGGTTGAGTTGCTTCCAAAACTTCTTCAAGCTCACTCAAAAACATAACCTCTTTTGAACAATTTGTAATCGGCCAATATTTCAACAAACCCCTAATAACCGTATCCGCAAGTTTGCAATCTTTTTCAACAAACTGCGTAATACAATACGATATTTGTTGATGATACATCGGTATGCATTTCGGCTTATGAAGTGGTATCAACGCCCTCACAAGAAACAACTTATGTTCTTCTTTTAATGGTAACGCGAACCCATTAATAATACTTCCCAATATTTCCAATAATTCAGCAATCCCATTATGTTTTTCGGTTTCAAAAACAAACCGGAAAAATATATTGTTGATTGCTTTCCTGATAAACGGGCGATGCACCATAAACTTTCCATACATCCGATGAAGAACAAACTTTAAATATTCACGTTCACGCGGGTCCTCTGAGTCGAATAAATCCAACCATTTTGAAACAAACGCTTGATCAATGTAACGTTTAGCAATTTTTGGATCGGTTTCTGGTGATGCGACAAATCTTAAAATGAATTCATAGACTAGATGCAAATGAGGCCATGCGGGGTCCATACACGGTTCTTCTTCTTCACCGTCAAAAGTTTCTAGAACCTTGTTATCGCGAGGTTGTGGTGTAAGTCTACGAAAGATATTAACTGACACCATTTTCACAATTTCCTGCATTACGGTTTCTTGAAATTTCCCATTTGCAGAACTGATATGATCAACTAATTCTACCAATGTTTGTCGTTTGATCTCTTTTTCTTTCAAATTCTTTGTGGGGTCCGTGAAGTCAAACACAACGGAGCATAAAGTCAACTTTCGGATGAAAAGATTCTGTTTTTCAGAACTGGGAGCATCTTTTAAGCTAGGTAAAGCTTCATATGTGTTGGAAATAATTAAATTTGTTGAATTTGCATTCAATTTTGGATTTTGAGATTGTTGAAACTTATTGTTGGTGTGATTTTGAGCATTTGGGGTGTGACGGGAGCTAGATCGAGTGATTGGTACATCATTGTTGGTTTTTGAACTTGTTGATGTGTTTGAAGATGAATTAGGGTTTCCACTATCGCGATGATCATGAGATTTATGTGGCTTTTTGGGAAGCCGATTAAGTATCTGTTTGAACATCACTTGAACAAAGATCTAAACTTTCTTGATAACACAGTACTAAAACACCAAACCCTAATTTACTCTAGGGTTAAATGTTTCTAATCAATAAATAATATTGTGATTGGTATTAAAGATTTCAACAAAGCACATGCTTTTCATATCAACTTCAGAAATCTCCTTCAAATGACACCAATTTCCCAATAAAAAGAAAAAGAATATTGATTCTATATATACTAATCCTTAATCAACCAAATCTTGAAACTTTTCCTGCAAAAAATTGAATAATTTCAATGATTAAAATGGCCAAAAAAACCCTAAAAAAGCTGAACCCATAAACGCAACGTAGCATATAAAATACACACAAATTAGCTCATAAAGCACAAATCTTTACAGTTTTCCACGAGATAACGAGGGTCAGGTTCAATTTTACCGAATTTAAATTAACATGTTTTTTATCGAAATAATCCATCGGCGCCGTTCATTAGGTCAAAATAGAACAAGATCTGGGCATCATTTCAAGACGCAAATGGCAATCTTGAGCAATATTCGGCTGGAAATCAACATGTAACAAAAGGGTATACAGAGGAATGAAAGAAGAAGAAAAAAGTATACCCATTTTTGGTGATAATCCATGAAAACAGTGATATTGATTGTATAAATGATATGCAAAAGAAAGAAAGCATACTTACAAGGGGTTTTCTTGAAACTTGATAGACCAGGAACATCACCAAGGAGATCGATGATAAAAATGCAGAAAATAATGAATCCTCAATCACTGCTGGAATTTGGAAAACAATCTCAATTGAGGAGAGAGAGAAAGAGAGATGGGATGTAAATTATAAAATACTTAATTAACAAAAAGAAAAGAATAAAATTGCTCTCAAAACAATATTTTTTAACTCCTTTTTTGCAACAGCATAGGCACAGGGCATCGTCTGCTAGTCATCAGGAACCGAGTGATTTAGTCAAGGTCGATTCGTCAGACCGTACCTATAAGATAAGCGAGAACCGGATAGAATCTGTAAACTTTTTACCTTACTCAGCTTTAAACCGGTGACCTCTATCCGATGTGCACTTTCTTTTCATCATAGGAAATTGTCCAGAACAATTTTAAATGACAAAATACAATTTAAATTAAATAAATTTTAATTGTTAAAAATAACCTTATAATAAATAGCATTATTTATTATTATAAATGTTATAAAAAGTTATTTATATTAAATAACATCAAATAAATTACATAACAACAACATGGTTCTTCTACAAATGTTTGACCAAATCGGCTTTAAGATTTGCATGTATATCTACATTTCGAACCATTTGACGGTTTGCTTATCTTTTTTTGCTGGTAACCTCCACATACTCAAGTAGATCCAGATCTTCTTTGTAGTATTAGCAAATGACGCGCTCCATGTCTTTTATGATCATATTGTTTAAAATCAAACATGCGTACATTATCACTCGAATTCTCTTTGGGTTCCAAGCATGAGCGAGGTACTTAATAATATGTCCTTTTTTTAAGCACACCTTCCATGTCTTATGTGTGAAAAAATCATCATCTTCGATGGAACCAGATCCTCTTTGACGGTGGAATTGCATTTTCTGGTATGTTTTATAAGAGAGAGTGTGTGATTTATGTGTTTAGTGTATTTTGGGTGTAAAGAGTATATAGGGTTTTATATTTTTTATTTTTTTTTTATTAAACGGTAAAAACGACCCAATGGTAAAAATTGAATGGATACATGCGTGTGCCTTGAGCCATGACGCGGGACCAACACCCCTTTTTGCATGGGCGGCAGTGTAGGGACATGGGTGGGTACTAGGCGACGCCCGCTCTCAGGGCGCACCGTATGAGTTTAAGAGGATACCTCTAAATCGGGAAAAGGTAGTGGCAGTTTAGTTACACCTCTTCAAGGTTTAGGCAACCTTTTAATGGGTAGGGGGTTTTTAGTTAAAAATGAACCATTAAGCAGCTTGACTAATTAAGAGGTAGCCTCTAATCATTCAGCATGTTTATGAATTTTACCCATTAAGTAGTGTAATAAACAGCCACGACCTTTTACTAGTTCAGATACAACCTCTTAAATAATCAATAGGCTACCAAATAGCCCACCAAATAGCCCTTAAGTTTTAGAAATATGCTAAATGATTAAGAGTCCACCTCTTAACCAGTTAGAACTCTTAATGATTCAACATCGTTTTGAAGAATACTCTCTAATTATAGTATTTATACATCATTTTTCAAACATATAAAAAAACATATAGTTATAAAATATGAAATTCTTACAAATCATTAATTTTTTTAAACAATTAAGTTTTTCTAAAATGTGAGGTATTTTAATAATTCTTTATTCAACGGGTATAACACACATCCATTTAGCGTATTTTGTATACAAATTGCACTTTTCATATATATATATATGTGTGTGTGTGTGTGTGTGTGTAGCGAAGAGTTAAGCAAAAATCATATTTAGCATATAAAGTGTAGAAAGACACTGAGAGATGTCATGTGTGCAAAAATAAAGGAAACAATACACACATTGACAAAGAAAAATGCACCAAGGGCAAAATATAAAATGCACCAAGGGTACCTAACGGAAAGATACCTAAAACGGACAAATGACAAATAAACTAGAAAATTCCTTCTTATCCTTCCTATGAAAAAATTGAGATTTAACTGAAAAAGTGTAAGAAGCCACTATCTGACGTCATGTGTGCAAATTTAAGGAAAACTAAAACGCAGCATGACCAAAACAAACCACGTGCAAAGAAAACACACCATAATGTAAACGCACTCACATTTTAGGCTTAAAAAATACTTCATAGGCTAAATTGTCTTTTTATTTTAACCCATTATATATATATATATATATATAGGGGAGAGTTCTTTTGAAAACAAGTTTTTAGTAAAAACCAAGAAAACCACTCTCGCCACGTATATACATATATGTAAAGAATACGATATACATACATGTGATATACAAGTTACATATTTGTAAAACGTGGTTTATAGTGGTTTTCATTTGATCCACATTATATATATATATATATATATAATATTTGAAAAGAAGTATTTTAAAAATAAAATTTCTATAAACGCAAGTTTAAAACGTTATATTAATTATATTTTATCATAAAAATAAATTTATAATTTATAATTTTCATTACTAACTAATATTTTGTAATATAGCTCGTGTAATATACGAGATATTAGGCTATATGAAATATACATACATTCATACATACACACACATATACATACACATGGGTGGTTCAGCTTATACGTATAGGTAAAGAATGCAAACCGTAAACCAAACGAACGCAGCTATAGATCAAACCGCAAAGCTTTAAACCGACCAAGTTTCTTCAGTTTGTTTCGGTTTAATCAGTTTGGACAACTCATGAACATCCCTAGTTCCCACACTCCTACAACCACATCATCTAGTGCTGTGCGCATCCTCTCACTTCCTTTCCTCTTTTGTTTCACAAAACTGAAGCCTTCAATCTTGTATTTCCTCTTCTTTCTAGCCTTCAATCCCCGCAGTTTCACATCACCAACGGCACTTCACTACCTTCACACATCCTCTTCTTTACCGTTACGAATGGTCTTACTAGAAGAAAAATACGAATGGCAAAAGATATAAGAATGAAGCACATGGCTCTGATAAGAAAAGTCTGTTTTAGGTGAATATAAAGAAAAAAGAAAAAATTATGTTCGTGTTTATCAAAGTTGACTTAAGATACATGTTCTTTTTTCTTTTTTTTTAACAAATGGAATTCTAATAGTATAAAGTTTTAACTATATATTTGAATTTTAACCAAGAACACTTGTAACTTTTACTTATGTTATCAAAGGCAATCTTAGACACCTAATCATCATATGTACTATTGATTTGAACTTGATCTCTGTCACACCCCCTCTAAACGGTCAATGATTTGCGGAAGCGACAGTGTGTTGTTCGGGGGTGGGACCATGACCAGGTCAAAAGCACACGATTACATACAGAGAAATACATACTTGAAATACATCAAAATACCATCATGTTCTACAAAGTAC
>WOUH02000015.1:5522169-5532716 GCA_009936405.2 Stevia rebaudiana
GGTTTATGAACTCTCTAAAACAAGTTTTAAAACTCTTAATTATCCGCTGCGTTTATACATTTTAAATGGTTAAAATGACTTTGATAAACTTGTTAAAACCCAACAAATCACCAGCGACCCAATCAACCTAACCAACCACTATCGCACAACAGGCCCAACCGTGTACTACCACAACTAGTCACCCCATGACCACCCGCTCAAAATCTGGGATTTTTAAACCAAAACATCGTGCTGATATGGCCTTTGCCACAACTCTTCCGCTCTGTTCTGCCCTCTTTGCTTCCTCGGATCCGAAAGGATATAAATCTGCCTCAATACATCCTCATTGGGTCCACGCTATGGAGAAAGAAATGAGTGCTCTCCAATGCAACAACACTTGGACACTCGTTCCCCGCCCCTCCAACCACAACATTGTTGGTTGTAAATGGCTTTTTCAGACGAAATATCATGCTGACGGTTCCATTGAACGTCACAAAGCGTGCCTAGCTGCACATGGCTTCACCCAAATTCCTGGACTCGATTTTTCTCAAACCTTCAGTCCAGTTTTCAAAGCCACAACCGTCCGTATCATTCTTTCTCTAGCTGTCATCAATATTTGGTCCCTTCACCAACTTGATGTCTCTAATGCATTCTTGCATGGGAACCTTAATGAACTAGTCTTCATGGAACAACCGCCTGGCTTTCATGATCCCAGGATTCCGAATCACGTTTGTCGCGTCAATAAAGCCCTCTATGGACTTAAACAGGCCCCTCGCGCCTGGTTCGACAGACTCAGTTCCTTCCTAGTTTCAAATGGCTTTGTCTGTAGTAAATCGGACACCTCGTTATTCGTGTTCAAAAGGGACACATGCATCTTGTACCTATTTGTCTATGTCGATGATTTAATTCTTACTGGTAATGACACTCGTATCCTCCAATCTTTTATAGGAAAATTACACACTGAGTTTCCTATCCATGATCTTGGACGCCTCACCTATTTTCTAGACCTTGAAGTCCTTTACACTCCTAATGGACTATTTCTCAGTCATGCCAAATATGCTCGAGACATCCTGACTCGTGCCGATCTTTTTAACTCCAAACATGTCTCCACATCTCTTGCTCCAAACACATCCTTTATTCATTCGGGCGATCCATACTCCGATCCTACTCACTACCGTTCCCTTGTCGGTGCCCTTCGGTATCTAACCATCACTCGCCCAGACATATCCTATGCTGTGACTCAACTCAGTCAGTTCCTCCAAACCCCTACCATATCCCATTTTCAACATGCTAAACGCCTCCTTCGATACGTTAAAGGCACCTTATCACACGGTCTAACCTTCTCACGCCCCAAACCTAAACACACTCACATCATCGGTTACTCTGATGCCGACTGGGCTTGCTGTATTGAAACTCGTCGGTCCACATATGGATACTCTATATTCTTCGGCGGCAACCTTGTCTCCTGGAGTGCTAAGAAACAGCCCAATGTCTCCCGCTCGAGTTGTGAATCTGAATACCGTGCGATAGCCAACACTGCAGCAGAAATTATTTGGGTAACACATCTTTTACGAGAAATGTATGCCTTGCCTCCTTATCGTCCTACCTGTTGTGCGATAACAAAAGTGCGTTGTTTCTCACTCAAAATTCGGTGGCCCATAAGCTAGCGAAGCACATTTCCTTGGACTATCACTTCATACGGGAACTGGTTTCGTTTGGGAAGCTCCACACCAAGTTTGTACCTACCAAGCTCCAGGTTACGGATATGTTTACAAAAAGCCTTCCACGACAACAATTTGAAGCTTTTAGGGATCTGCTTCGGATCTCTCCTCCACCGTTCCGCTTGAAGGGGGGATATTAACAATACTTAAAGCTATCTTTATTATCATCTTTCTGTATTCTTTATTTATTATTTCATTCATTGTAAATGTAAAGATGTAATTATATATTGAGGTTCAATTGCCTTACTTGGGCATCGAGAGATTTTACTCTCAGTAATATATACACTATACGCATATTTTTCATTAATTAACAATCATTGTACTAATTTTGATTTACAAAGAAATAGTGCTATTTATATTAAGCCAACTTCAAATAAGGATAAGTACTTTTATCCTAAGACTAAGAGCTAACTGTTTTTCTAACAAATGGATTGAAATTAAAAGTAGCAAGGTGCTAAGCTACAAGAGTTATCATACCTCGTAGGAATAGAGACTGCTTCCAATAAGACACCCGACTCATAATGTCTAATTAACGGTCTATTGTAACATTTAACGTTATTTTCACAAAAATAAGTAAAATAACATTATAATTAGTCTTATTTTAGTTTTGTCCTTCAATGACATACACATATATACTTTATATGCGCCCCACAAATGGGAGGAAAGGTTTAAAACTATAATGATAATTAAAAAACAGAAATTTGCACCATGAGTTCGAATCTAGGTTCATTATTTCCCTTACTTTTTATCTTATAGTGACATTAATTCGATATGTCTCGGAAGAAAGCTTAACTTTCGATCATTAAAATTTGAAATCAGAATTTTGAATTTACCAAAAAGATAGGATTTTCATTTAGGATAAACATTAAATATTTTATAATAATATAAGGAAAAAAAAAGGTTATCAATTTTATTCCAATTCAACAAGAATCATAATCTCCACAGAGAATGGAGATATTGCCATTGAGCTTTGACTTTGTCTTCTCTCATATACAATACGTACATACGTACATGAATAATTATCCTCAATGAGGTCAGATCTGATTTTCAATTTTCATTGTTGTTCCCAAATCATCACCCTCACCAAACCCCCTAATCTAGCCCTAATGCGTATTCATCAATTCTAGATTGTTTCTTGCTTTCCTTGGAATTAATCTAACCCCAATTCGTTTTTATTCGTTTTCTTCCAGAAAAAAACTAACCGATTTCCATCAACCATTTGTTTGTTTTTTTTGTTAACAGGTTGATTGGTTATAATCTCTATAGAAAAATCGTTTCCGTGTTACTTCGTGAACCCTAGATTCGGTATATCTATAGAAAAATCGTTTATTGTTAATTTTTTCGAGCATTCATATCATATCAAACATGGCGGATGATTTGATATGCGATTCTAAGGTTTTGAGTCCAGATTATCTGTTTTCTCCGATCAAGATCGGTGATTGGTACCGTATGGATGATTATCCGTATATTGGTTCTGATGGTTGTTTGAATTTGAATCCGGAATGGGAATTGGAATGGGAATTGAAGGATGATGTTGTTAATAAGCTTCCTTCTGATCCTTTTGAGATGAATATAAGTGGTGGGTGTACAATGATTAGGGGGTGGATTCAAGAAATCGATGATGATATTGGGTATATCAAAATCAGTGAAACATCAATTGGGGATGAAATCAGTTTAGATGATAAAAATGGGTTCTTTTTGTTTGATGAAAAATCGAAAATCTTGCATCCCATCGACAAACATGGTGATTGTGATGATGATGATGATGATGATGATAATGATGGTGCCCCTCATGATGCATTATTTTTAGCTTTTGGTCATTTAGGAATAAGGGATTTGTTGTCTGTTGAAAGAGTTTGTAAATCATTTCGTGATGGTGTTCGTGATGATCCGTTACTTTGGAGAAATATAAAAATTGATCAACCGGTTGGTGAATCGTTTACCGATGACTCGCTTTTAAGGATTACAAGTAGAGCAAATGGTAGTCTTCAATCTTTGAGTCTTTTCAAGTGTTTAAAGATTACTGATATGGGTCTCAAGAATGTTTTCCAGCAAAATCTTGGGTTAATCAAGGTTAGTATTTTTTATTATTTTTAAATATTACATGTGGATTTAGTTGTGTGTTTTGAATTTGTATTTTTGTAATGTGTTTCTGCTTATGATTTTCAAATTATTTAGGACATAATCACATATGATTTACTGTTATTAAGAGCGTAATCAGCTTCATACTAGCAATAAAAAATTGATCATTAAAAATTTAGAGTACATTAAAAAAAATTATTTTTATTTTATCCATATATTTTCTAAACTTGCAAACACTTGTTATATCGAAACTAATTATTACAACTTTAAGGAACAAAAGCTAATTTAAATACGTTCTGCACCAAACTTATTATAACTTAGTTTGCAATTTTTAACATTCAATACTACATTGTCTCTTACAAAATGTGACGCTTTTAATTATGCAAAAGATTATTCTGAGATGTATTTTATCTACTTGAAGTTGCAATAATCTTATCAAATTTTTAATATTCAAGGAAGTAATGTATTTTTATTTTTTCAGTTTTTTTAATAAAGGGAAAAATCCTGTAAAAAATTAACTAATTTTCGTTATATCGTAACATAAACTGATTTAAATGAAACTATTTCCAACATACATATGTATATTTTAGCTGTAAATCTTTTTGACATCTTTTTAACAAATTTGATTGCAGCTAAATGTAGTTGGGTGTAACGCGCTAACAATCGAAGGTCTCTTAAACAACATGAAAGGCGGTGGGATCAAACGCCTACGAATAGGCGGCTTACACACCATAACAATGGATCAATTTCAAGAATTAACCAAACTACTATCATTAAACAACCAAAACAACCCTAATTCAGCAAAACCGCGCTTCTTTCATGGCGGTCAGTTATATCTTTCATTAGATGATAACCGCCAAATCGACGTAGAAACATGCCCCAAATGTCAACAACTCAGACAAGTGTATGATTGTCCAGCAATAAGTTGTGACAGAAAGCATATTACTTGCAGGGGTTGTACTTTCTGCATACCGAGGTGTACTAATTGCGGATGTTGCTTCAATGAACGCGATTACATCGAGACGTTTTGTTTGGATTTACTTTGTTTGGATTGTTTGACACGATTTTTGAGGTTTCCTGATGTTGAAGATGACGATAATAATAGTATTCGTGGGTTCTATCAACATCAGCATCTTCAAGCGAGTTATCATTTTTGTCTCTATGGTGGGTAGTTGGTAAACAGTTTGTGGTTTTTAATGACGGGTTTTTGGTTTGTTGGTATAAAACCAAAAACGGGACACTTGAATCTGATTGAAAGAGTATACGGAAAGTGTCAGTTGAAGAAATTGGGTGGTTGGTTTTTAAACCTTGTTAAAAACAAAGAATTTGATCGACCCATTTTGGTGGATTCGTGAAGAACTGTGGGATTCTTGAATGAAGGATTGTTTGTAAAATGTAATTTGATTCTACCTATGGAAACTGTTTCTCTTGAATGAAGGATTGTTTGTAAATGTAATTTGATTCTACTTATGGAAACTGTAACTATAATGATCGATGCCAAATTGTAACGTTAGATCAAGTATTAAATAAACTTTTGTTGCTTGCTTGACATATTGTGTGACACCCCACTTCCCGGCCCCTGGTCTCCGACCGGTCCGAGAACGATTTGCCACGTAATCCGTTCGGTATTGCAGGATCGAGTCAACCGGTTTAATATCAAACTCATATTACACCAAAACATTCATTTCATTGATATCATAAGCGTTTACATAACAGCGGAAGCAAATTGCAATACATCACATAATAAACAGATAATAATATGATTCCCCTCGAGTCGTCCCCATCTCCTGTTTTAGATACCTGAGATTACATATAGTTTTGAAAATGGTCAGCTATAAGCTGGTGAGTTCACATGCTTTGATATTAAGAGTAAAACTGTTAACCTTGTTTTACTAAAAGACCACAATACCATTTGCAATATTACTGAACGTGTAATATTACAACGTTTGTTATTACCATAAAAGTTCTGGCACTGAAACTGATAAACCTTTGCCTCCATATAACTACCAATAAATTATATAATGATCGATAATAATGCATACGCGTAAACTTACCGCTTACCGCACGGGGTTTATCAATCTCAGTAGTACTACCCATTATTACCCCGTCACCCAGTGTTAACCGGTCCAGCATGAACGTTGAGGACTTTTGATTGGTATGTTTATAATTTATGTAATAACGAGTAGTCATTGTGTCTTATCCTTAATATGTGATTGATTTCATATGTAATCTCCCCCGTATTGTAAAACAGTAAAAGCGTTAATTAAAGAGGGGCCGTGAGACTCACCTGATTGACGAGATATCGTGATAGAGAATAAGATAATAAGAGAATCAGTGATCCGTGAGCGTAACCTCCATGTGCGATAACTAAGCGATCGAGCTTATACCGATTACTCGCAACGATTATAACAGAATATCAGATCGAGTGAGTGTGAATTGAATTCGAGATTCGTGTGCACAAATGACCAGCTCGTCGACCTCTATTTATAGGCAAAACACGACTTTCTACGCGACACGCACAGGGTTAGGCATGGAGGGTGCGCGACGCGTGTAGGATTGCTTGATCGAGAGGTTTGCCTCCGAGGGGAAGCAACGGTGTAGAGGGACGGCCCGCGCGACACGCGTAGGGTACGCGTGTCCCTGGCCTCAACGAGGCTGCCACGTGGTGCCTCGTCACTTCTCCAGAGCTTGACACGTGGCCCTGTAATGCCAAGATGGCTATAGTGTTGCCACGTGGTGACACGTAACCCAGAGGCTGGTTAAACGCGACTGGTTAACTTCAAGTAGCGTTTCCCGCTTCGTTCGGACTCCGTTTCGTGCGCGGTTTTCGCCCACGTTCACGATTTTCCATTTCGTATCTAACCCCATTGGTTTCACACCCTAAGGATGTGTCGGGATTTCAGGTCTATGGTGCGTTGCATCGTTTTGCGTGTAACTTTCAAATCGTCGCTCGTATTGAAATTCCGTATACACTCAAATGATTCGAAATACATATTAGAATATAATGAGAATATTTATTACATTTAAATATCAAATTACAGATGGCGTATCGCCGGATTACAAATTGTCAAAGGCCGGAATTTGATCGGTTGACTGCCGAAAATTGGCCAGTTGTTATAGTCTCCTCGTGTTATTGAAATTTCGTCCCGAAATTTAGAGTTAGCTATTCCGCTCCTGGAATAAGTGGGGATACTTTTCTTTCATGTGATCTTCACGTTCCAGTGTATACTCTGGACCACGTCGTGAATTCCATCTGACCTTTACTATAGGAATCTGTTTCTTCTTGAGTTGTTTGACCTCTCGGTCAATGATCTCAATTGGTTCTTCGATGAAATGAAGTTTATCGTCAATGCGTATTTCATCAAGAGGAATGATTAATGATTCATCCGCAAGACACTTCTTTAGATTGGAGACATGAAAAGTGTCGTGTATTCCACTTAGTTCTTGCAGTAGTTTGAGCTTATAAGCAACATGACAAATTCTTTCAAGAATCTCGAATGATCCGACGTATCTTGGCGCCAGTTTTCCCTTCTTTCCAAAGCGTACGACCCCTTTCCAGGGTGATACCTTTAAAAGAACTCTATCGCCAATGCTAAACTCAAGAGGTTTTCGTCGATTATCAGCATAACTCTTCTGACGGTCTCTTGCTGCTTTGATGCGTTCTCGGATTTTGAAAATTTCATTGGTTGTATCCTGAATCATCTCAGGACCGGTGATAGTTTTCAATAGTTGAGTATCACCTACTTCCACCCAACACAACGGAGATCGGCATTTTCTACCATATAGTGCCTCAAATGTGGCACATTAAATGTTGGTATGGTAGCTGTTATTATATGAGAATTCCACTACGGGAAGATAGATATTCCAACTGCCGCCAAAGTCTATTATACAAGCCCTCAACATATCTTCAAGAGTTTGTATAGTTCGTTTGGTTTGGCCGTCGGTTTGGGGATGATAAGCAGTGCTTAGATTTAAACGAGTACCCAAGGCTTTTTGAAGTGTTTGCCAGAATCTTGATGTGAAGCGACTGACTCAATCGGAGATGATTGAGACTGGTACACCGTGCCTTGTCACCACTTCCTTGATATAGATTTTTGACAAAGTTTCCATTTTGTAATCTTCTCGTATGGGTAGAAAATGCGCTGACTTGGTCAATCTATCGACGATGACCCAAATCGTATCGTGACCGCTTGAGGTTCGAGGGAGTTTGGTTATGAAGTCTATGGAAATCTGTTCCTATTTCCACATTGGAATTTCTGGTTGTTCTAACAATCCGGATGGTTTTTGATGTTCGACCTTTACCTTTAAACAAGTTAGACACCGATTGGTATAAGCGGCGATATCAGCTTTAAAATTTGGCCACCAATAATGTTCTTTAAGATCATGGTACATCTTATCGGCTCCAGGATGAACTGAGTATTTGGACTTATGGGCTTCATCCAAAATGAGGTTTCTCAAATCACTGAACTTTGGAACCCAAATCCGGTTCACAAAGTAACGAGTTCCGTTTGACTTGACTTCCAGATGTTTATCCATTCCTCTCAAAGATTCGTCTTCAAGGCTGGATTCTTTAAGCGCCTCGAGCTGTGCTTCTCGGATTCTGGTGGTTAAATCGGATTTAATAGTCATGCCTAACGCATGAACTCTTATAGTTTTAACTCGTTCTTTCCTACTTAAGGCGTCAGCCACGACGTTAGCTTTGCCTGGATGGTATTTGATCTCGCAGTCGTAATCGTTCAATAGCTCGACCCAACAACGTTGTCTCATGTTGAGTTCCTTTTGATCGGATATGTGTTGAAGACTCTTATGATCGGTATAAATCGTACATTTCGTACCATATAAGTAATGTCTCCAGATTTTGAGAGCAAAAATTACCGCACCCAACTCTAAATCATAAGTTGTATAATTCTTCTCGTGAATTTTGAGTTGTCGAGATGCGTATGCTAAAACCTTGTCGTTTTGCATAAGTACACATCCTACGTGAGGCATCACAATAGATGACAAATCCTTTTGTTCCATCCAAAAGAGATAAGATTGGAGTAGTACACAACTTTTGTTTTAGCAATTGAAAGGCTGATTCTTGCTTGTTGCTCCATTAAAACTTTTTGCCTTTCTGAGTAAGAGTCGTGAGCGGAAGTGCTATCCTTGAGAAGTTTTCAATGAATCGTCTATAGTAACCGGCCAATCCTAAGAATTTTCGAATCTCAGTAGGTGTTTTCGGTGCTTCCCAATTCTTGACTGCCTCTATCTTTGCTGGATCAACATGTATCCCTTTTTCACTCTCAATATGACCAAGAAATTGAACTTCTCGTATCCAGAATTCGCACTTTGAGAATTTAGCATATAATTGTTCTTTCTTGAGTAGTTCCATAATCTGCCTCAAATGTTTTCCATGAGCTTCTTGTGATTTAGAATAGATGAGAATATCATCAATGAATACGACAACAAATTTGTCTAGATAAGGTTTACAGATTCGATTCATAAGATCCATGAATACGGCTGGGGCGTTAGTTAACCCAAATGGCATAACTGTGAATTCATAATGCCCGTATCAAGTCCTGAAAGCGGTTTTTGGAATATCCTCTTCATGAACCCGTAATGATGATAACCTGACCTTAAGTCGATTTTGAATAATAACGCGATCCTTGAAGTTGATCGAATAAGTCATTGATTCTAGGAAGTGGATACTTATTCTTGATTGTGAGCTTATTCAACTCTCGATAGTCAATGCACATTCGAAAGGATCCTTCTTTCTTCTTAATGAATAGAATTGGAGCTCCCCAAGGCGAAAAGCTCGGTCGAATGAATCCTCTATTAAGGAATTCTTGAAGTTGATTTGATAATTTCTACATCTCGGATGGTGCTAGCCGATAAGGTGCTCGAGCTACTGGTCTAGCTCCAGGAATTAGATCGATTCGAAATGTAACTGATCGCTCAGGTGGTAGTCCTGGCAATTCTTTTGGAAATACTTCAGGATATTCTCGCACAATTGGCACGTCTTCGAGCTTCTTCTCTTCAGACTGTTTTTCGGTGACGTGTGCGAGGATTGCATAATACCCCTTGCATAGATACGTTTGGGCTTTCATGCAAGAAATGAGTTCGAATTTAGTGTTTGCCCTTTCCCCTTGGACATATAGGATTTCTCCATTCGGAAGTGGAATGCGAATGACTTTCTCATGGCATATAATCTCTGCTTGATATTTGGATAGCCAATCCATGCCAATAATAATGTCGAAGCTTCCGAGTGTAACGAGGAGTAAATCGATTGGGAAGGTATGATCGTTAAGAATTAGATTACAGTTTTGACATACTTGATCAGTTTGTATTAATTTCCCGTTTGCCAGTTCTATTGTATATAGGTATGTTAACGGGACAGGTTTAATATCAAGTAAAGAGCTAAATTCGATGGATACGAAGCTTTTATCTGCTCCAGTATCAAATAAAATAGAAGAATACTGATCATTGATAAGAAACGTACCCGTGACGTGGTTGAGGTCATTTCTTGCTTCATTTGCTTGAATCATGAATGCTCTTCCCTGGGCTGTGTTGCCTCTTAGGTTGAGCTTCGGACAATTTTTCTTAAAGTGGCCCACCTCGCCACATTTGTAGCATGTCTGCTGATTCCTGGCACAAATTTGGACATTATTGGGTTTCTTGTCATTGATAACCATTTTGCATTGTCGTGCAATATGTCCAACGAGATTGCATTTCTTACAACGGATATTGTCGCAAGAACCCAGGTGATGATAGTTGCATTTGTTACAT
>WOUH02000015.1:5555454-5566850 GCA_009936405.2 Stevia rebaudiana
AGGATAATTTATCAAAATGTAAAAAGGAGTATAGGGGATGGGTCTTGAACTTGTGACCTTTTGTTTTTGTATGGAATAACTTAACCACCATGCTAAATGATGGCATCTTTATTGTAATAAGAAAGAAATTGTTATAATGTTTTTTTTTTTTTTGAAAATTTTGGGCCCTCGAAATATTGGGCCCGGGGCGACAGCCCACTTCGCCCACCCTATGGGCCGGCCGTGCCTGTTACCTTAATACGTCATATTTTGGGTCAAAATTCAGAAGATGACCCGTGTGCAAAACGCGGGAAGCATATACTGATACAGAACCGCCTGTATATATATATATATATATATCTATATATATATATATATATATATATATCTTAAATATGTTTTTACATGATACAAATCTTATAAACTCTCAGAAAATATTTGATGGATAAACAGCAACAATACACACGTGTAGCTAAACACATTGACAAAAATGGGGACGGAAAAATATCTCCACCGGAGCTCCAAACTTGTGTCGTAAAGATTGGCGGAGAATTGTCACTGGAGGAGGCGGAGATGGCGGCAGTTTTGATGGATTCGGATGGTGACGGGTTGTTGAGCATTGAAGATTTGGTTAAAGTTGTGGAAAGCGCGAGCGAAGAAGAAAAACTTAATGATTTGAAGATGGCTTATAAAATGTATGAAGAAACAAAGGGGAGTGGATACATAACCCCGAAAAGCTTGAGAAGGATGCTTATCAAATTGGGAGAGTCAAGAACCATTGATGAATGTAAGGTGATGATTGGTAAGTTTGATGTCAATGGTGACGGTGTTCTCAGTTTTGATGAATTTAGGGAAATGATGTCGTGATTGTTGTATACTCTTGAATTAATTTAGTTTTGGTAGACTTGCATAACATTTTCATTATTTTGGTGTAAAAAGATTATTTATATACAATTTAAATTAGGTTATAGATGGCAATCGTATTTGATTATAGTGTGTCAATCAGTTTAGATTGTGTATAAATCATCTTGTTCTCATGTATCGGTGTTCATAATATTTGTCATGTAAAACAAAAAATGAATAGTATTTATTGGAAAGTTATTAATGTGTTCTAAAGCTCGCAAAAAAATAACTAAATTAAATTTTTTAATGATGGTTTTGGAATAAGAAAAAAAAGGAGCTAAAAAGTTCGAGAGTCAAAGGCTAAAAATCGCTTTTGTTAGAAATTATTGGCATCAGCGGACTTGGGTTTATTTTTCACCGGGCTTCGTTTTTCAGTGTTCGGTTATCTATTAACCGGAGGTCCAATTTTTTGTTCCGGTCAGGCCAGATCACATAAATAATAATATGTCATTAGAGCCGGTAAAAATATGAGTTAAAATAATGTTTTAAAGTAATTATGACCATAAACTAGAAAATACGTAATAAAATCAATACTTTCCATTGTATTTCATATTAAATATGTATTAGATTGATCTAATCTAACATAGAAGAAGGGAGAGAGTCGTCCCGTGTCACCTCATTTTTCTCCGTTTCCACGCCAGCTTTCCTTGGTTTTCCGGATTTTTACGTAGTATCGTCCACTTTTTCACACTTCCCAAATTTCCCCATTCTCCTCTCATTTTCTTCTCCCCTAGAATTGGTGAGGTCCTATGTGTACCCCTTACCCCGCCCCGAACCCGAGGAGTGGTATTCCCGGTCGGTAACCTCCTTTCCCCAACATGTCCCGTAGCCCACTCCGAGTGGCCTAAGTAAATTGAAATCTTTTTTATTTACCAACAATAAACAGGCCGGAGACACCTCGAGGTCACCCTTCGCTAACAAAGTTAGCAATATACCTCGTTACCTAGGGAAGTTCTCGGTTTTCAACCACCTCAGTAGTAAAACTGCTTTGTAGGAAAACCTCTGAACTTGCTCAACTCAGTTAGTTTTTTTTGCCTTAGAAAGATTTTGAACTTAAGACATCTCACTTGATAAATGTCTAGGTTACCCGTACCAACAAGGCAATGCCCATTTGGTAAACTGAAAAGTTTTAGATTGGCGTTCAAATAATCTTAGAGTGAGTCGAAAACCGTGATATACGCTATATATAAATAAACTTTGGCCCATACTATTGGACATTCAAAAAAAAAATAGTGTTAGAAGAGCTTTTTCCCAAACTACTGCTGAAAAAAATATTTAAAAAATGAATGATTCAAAATTGTTTATTAAAATTAATGTGTTTTTAAAACTTTTTCTGTTACTTTTAGTTTCATTGGATATAAGTTTTTATTTAATGAAAATGTTATTTAAGATAATTAAGTTTTAAATAAATAAATTTTCTTACATCATGATTATTTAAAATAAGTCTTTAATTTCATCTTTCAAATTTTTAGATTAAAAAATATGCTTTTCCGTCTTTCACCAAAAAATTGTTTCAAATTGAAATATCTGTTATAAATGTTTTTTTTTTTGATATTTTTTAATATATGTTTTCAAAACCAAAATTAATTAATTCATATTTTAAAATGTTATAAGAAAAATACATTTTAATAGACTTTTTTAAAACTTACCTAAAAATCACATTATGCACCATGTTTTTAGCGGTTTATTTGATATTTTCAATTATACATTTCCTTTGATTTTTTTAAGATCTTTTTTTCATGATAAAAAAAAAAAAACGTTCCTGGCAAATATTTCAAAACTTTTTGCAAACAAATATGTTGTAATGCATGTTTTTTTCATCCTTAAACAAATTGAATTATACATTAGTAAAATACATGTATGTATGACAAACTAAAGTTCTTTTTAAAAAGAAAAACTAATAAAAAAATGTTTAAAAATTTATCAGAAGAGATTAATTAACTAAATCATTTATTAAAAGTTTCATTTATCTAATGGTAGTATCTTAGAAATTTTTTTTTATTAAAAAAAGAGTTAGTTACACGAATAGCCCTTGTGACTTCTTAAAAACAACAGAGTTGTGTATTAAACATTTAAAGTTGCAAGTTTAGGGTTTGACTGTTTGAGGTTCTCATTTCGTAACAAGAATAGGTAGTAACACTAAGGTATTGTTTGGTATGATGAAATGAACATTGAAATGTAATGACCCATTCAAGGATAATAAAGATTGATGTGTTTGGTTGCTAAAAGGAATGAAATCACTCATTCTAATAGTCATTACTTCCCATTTAAACTTAACGTGATCTATTCCATCCACATCCCCCGTTTTTTTTTTCATTCCGTTCACTCCTCTCCCTATTTTCTAGCCCGTTTCTCGACTTTGCCCTCGATCCCTCCATCTTCTCAAGCCGATTTTCCTTCAATCAGTCCATGATTTGGTATCCTCTAAACAAGGTCTGGATTGCAATTAAATATAGTTATAAACACGTAGGGCTGGATTGCAATCAAACATTACATTGTTGGCGACGATCATACATACCGGGCGATCAAACACCTAAAACGGTTAAACTTATCAAATTGATTTGTAATATATTGAATTATCATGTTCCGTTTGAGATTAATTGTATCTTTTTCACATGCTCTGGTTCTTGTTTAAACTATTCAATTTCATCTTTCTTTCATGCTTGCTGTGGAATAGCCAAAATTGTATTAAAAGAGATAGAACAATGTTCATATTTGTGTTAAATCTCATTCCAACTTCCATCATTATGGTTAGCAATTGTTTCTTTCAACTGTTTAGTTCAAATTCTACATAACCATAATCTTTTGTATTGTGGTTAAATAATTAGTTTGAATAATCAATGAATAAGATAAAATAAGAATTAGATATCAACTGGGATTATGTCTATAATTTTGTTGAAAGTTGTATCAGGGTATAGATTTCGTATGTGTATAATTGGGATAGCTTTCTCATATCTAAACTTGGTCCTGTATTTCTTATGTATAAAATTTGGTCATGTATAAGGCTAAAACTTGTGGTTGAATTATTGGTTTAATTGATCAACATAAAATTTGCTCATGTATTTGTAATGAACTTGTTCTAGTAATATGTACACAAGTTGTATTAGTGCATACTGGTTAATTTTTACAACACCATAACATTATGTAATTAGGGAGTTGTACTAGTGGAACTGTATCTGAATGATGTTTTTTGTTTTTTAGGGTTACCAATTGCTTGAACTATGTAATATAAATTTGTAGGCTCGCAATTATGAGTTTTTGGAACCGAGAGCAATAGTGAGGAAATGCCTAACAACCTTTTTGCAGTTATGAACAAAGTTGAAAGTTTGACTATTCGAGCGTGTGATAGGGATGTATGCAATTCGCACAAAATGAGGAATTGATGGTAGTTTTTTTAAGGTTGATGAAGAACGTGAACTTGGATGAGTAAGAGACATTCTTTCCGATACAGCTTGACGTGATATGTGACGACTTTTGGATTATTTGTTTTTTATTTGGTAAAAACCATGGATGGCTTTTTGATATTTTGATCAAAATTGTTGGAATGCGTCTATATTTTTTCAGTTGGAAATTTTGGATGATTTTAAATTTTATTAGTTAAAATTTTTTTTTTAATAACATAAATATATTATAGTTTTTAATTAGAATTAAATTTGAAAATTTGTAAGTTAGTAAAGTTCTATTTATTTTGAGTCAGGGGTATTTATGTTATTTTTAATGTATTGTATTCTATTCCATTGCCATTTCTCTCGTACCAAACAACACAACGTAATGAGTAATTTCATTCTTATAGGGTAACCAAACAAGTCGATGGAATGGTAATGATTCATTTCTTTCCGTCATCCATTTTCATTCCCTCGTCCATTCCATTCCTCCATCCATTCCATTACCTCATACCAAACAGACCCTAAGGATTGAATTTTTAAATCAAGTTTTGATGTTGCAGGAACAAATCCAGGGGTATTTAGGTCCAAATCTTGAAAATAGGTATTCAAGTTATCTTCCTTATATTTATCGTGTTCATCATCATCCCCAAGGCTTCTATGAGTATTTCTATATCCCTTTTATATTCACTTAATTTGTTTCCACCTTTCTAATCTTCCAGATTTTCAAACATGGATTTTATCTTGCATTTATCCCCCATTATTTCAATTGTGAATCCTTGTTGTTTCAATTGTTCGAAACTAAGTATGTTCCGATTCAAATCTTTTGTATAAAATACACTTGGTATGAGTAAAACTTGATCATTTTCGAGACTTAGTTTAACTACCCCCAATCCTCTAATAAACAATATATTGTTATTATTTTTAGTGAATCTGGTTTCTACACCAAATGAGTTTTTAATTTTGTAAAACTGATTTAATATATTCGAAAAGTGATGCTTCGATTTTGTGTTCACATACCATATGTCAGCCCACTGCCAATGATCGGTCC
The DNA here is from genome assembly GCA_009936405.2 of Stevia rebaudiana. Classification (NCBI taxonomy): domain Eukaryota; kingdom Viridiplantae; phylum Streptophyta; class Magnoliopsida; order Asterales; family Asteraceae; genus Stevia; species Stevia rebaudiana. The sequence goes on from WOUH02000015.1 coordinate 5,560,771, forward strand.
CAGTCACTCTATATTCTTCGGTGTAATCGTCCTGTTGATTTCTGGTTCCCTCATTGATTGCATGTTCGATCAATGCTTGTGTTTCAATTCGTTCTTTTATCCCACAGTCTGCAACGACATGTCCCAATTCTCTGCAGTAATAGCATGTCTTCAGTTTGTTGGATCCGTGTTTCGTTTTCTTCGCCGGTTTGTTGTTTGCCGGCTTTCTGATCGGTCTTCTCCGATGGTCTCTGATCGGTCGTAATTCTTCTGATGATCTTCTTCGTTGTTGTTATTCGTTGCCGTTCTCGTCTCTACCATGGTTGTCGGTCTTTTCCACGCCGAGTTTGAATAATCTTCCATGGTCTTGTGCAAAAAAAATTTGCTTCTTCTTCTCCGTTCCTTCTGTTCTTTCTCCGTCGGTCCTGGATCGGCTGGTGATGCGCTCTGATACCATGTTAGGATCATGGTTCACAGCAGTGATTGATGTCGGTAATGAATTCATCATGTTGGCCATCAGAAAGTGATTCGTGTGTTTGTGTGTGTGATAACCGAAAGTCAAGAAAACACAAAGTTGGAATATGATAATATTCTTGGTAACCTTTAATCGTTCAGTGCATACATATATATATATATCCTATAGAATGGAAGTTAGAAACGGTTGTTGACGCCAATTCTTATAGATATGACATTAACCGTCAACTGCATCCAATTATATCTAATCATACTACTAATACCTAATTACAATACATAATTACAATTTGCACAAAATAATCTAATGTTTAATTTAATACTTACTCTAACAATACTTTACTCTCATACAATGATTTCCAACAATTTATCTGGTTCGTTGGATTTACAATTACTTCTCTTATAAATTAGAACGATGCAACAGTGACGGATCCTGACCCGAATATCTGCAACGTGAGAGAGATATTAGGAAAAGATAGATAGGTCGGTCGGTCATTCTTACGTGCGTCTCCAACGACTCCAGCCAAGACCAGCCACGACAGAGACAATGGATTTGTGTTGTTGATCGATGAATATGAGGCATCCCCGGTGATGAAAACTCGACAGAGGAGAGGAGAGAGTGATGCGACGACGACGGGATGATGGTGGTGTTAAGCGACCACAAGCAGCTCCGACTATGGCGATCAGGTTGTTGAGCTCCAACGTACTCCGTCTTCTTCTTTTTCTGTTCATATCCTATGTGAATCATGTGATGCACAGGTATAAATCTTCAATCAATTCGTTGATTCATAGTAATATGCTAACTATTCAATTCAAACCCTAGATCAAAATACTACAAAGAATATTCAGTTGGTTCCTAATATAATTGCTCGAGAGATCTTAAGAATCTAATTTTGTTAAATTTGTTACAATCGTTCAACATGAGTCAGAGTATAGCTATTACAGGGTATTGCTTTTAGCTACAATTTTAGGGTGTTCAACTTGTATGGCATACTGGGTTTAAATTGCTGAATTTGTATGTTATTTTGGTCCTACAATAAGAGAGATTTTTTTGCATTTGTAAAAATTATCACTTTTTGTTCTTGATCAAAAAATTGAAATTTTTAACGGTAGTATAAAAATTAGTGACTTCCCGAACTATCTTATTTTGTAATTACAGAAGTTACTTGCTTTTTACGCTTTTTTTTTTTGTTGTTTATCATATGATTGCTAGAATTTTTTACATTTGTATCATATGGAAGATTTAGAGATGTCATTATTAGGAGGTAAACTTTGATGGTTTAGAGACCTATGTTGTTTTACTTGACTCCATTAATCATCTACTAAAGCAAAACATATTATGGTCAAAATTACTATCTTTTGACTTCCATGTTGATTGGTGCTCTCACATCTTCATTGTTCAGTGCATGAGATGATAAAGCTCTTTAAATAGGTTTGTTCAATTCTTCCCCTATTTTAATTTTGGATATGCAGGTCACTAGATTGCTGTTTTTGTTGTTTGCTGAAAAGCTTAGAATGTATTTCTAATTTTGTTTTAAAATCATGAAATTTTGTAATTCAAAAGAGTGTAATATGAACACGTATACAAAAAAAATTATACAAAGCATTTGTAAATTGCAATTGAAAAAGTTGAGTTTCGTGATTATTTACCCACATTCATGCATACATATGTTTGTCTTTTATCTTATCTTATTTTAGAGGCATGGTTCTCAAACTGCTGCTTTGTTAAAGTACTGAACATTTAGGGTATTTCATGCTTTGTTATGTTTTTGTTAGACATTCTTGATTTGAGAGGTGATTGATTATGTCATATAAATTATTGATTGATCATAACATAATCTATTGTAAGCGGTTCATGCTATATTACTACTATAATTAATAGTAGTAATACGTGACATTAAATAGGTTAATTTGACTGAATTTGATGTTAAAATCCAAAACTATCATGTTTATTTAGTATATCAATCTTGCTTATGGCTAATTGGCCACCATAAATATCTATGGTTGCAAGTACGTGTTAGATTTGTTGATCTTATTATGAATAGTTTACTTCATGTTCACTAGGAATATTTATAGGCATCGACTCACTGCACAATTATTATACTTAGTGTGAACCACATCTAAACATGCATGCTTATTGGTCTTTCGTTCCATTTGACTAATTTAGAGAGAACTTTAAATTGAGTTAAAAGTTATATATTGCTAACTTCAATAATACTGTTTACGTTTTCATTATCCATGATAAAGAATTTTTAAAATATAAGGTTAGAATTGTAAAAGTATACATTGACCTAATAATGTATTGGGTAACAGAACCCTGCAAATTCTCAAAGATGGTGCAAATTTTGCTATTTCTTTGATAATATATAATATTTGGGTAAAAAATGTGGGCAGATTTTGTAGGTATTGTATTCACTTTGAACATCTCAAAAAAATGATTTCTTCACAAGTTATATGATATATATTATATGAAATTTTATTAAGTTATTGTGTAAATATATAATTGTTAGTCTACGAAAATTATATTCTATATTATTATTTACTTATATTAAAATTAATTTTTTTATTTAACTCTTTATTATATATGAGATTTATATTATGCCTGTACGTTTAGCCCATTTGATTTTGCGTTTTGGTTGTTGCTTTCAAAGATGGTATCATAATGTTTTTACTTGAATTTTTAATCGATTACATAACTATGTTTTTCAATTTGTCACATATGTTTTGTGGGGCCTAATTTTTTCCCAGTAAAATGTATTTTATGTGTTGTAGTCATATTTAAAAGAGGTGCACTTTTGGGTTTACGATGTATGTCTTGAGACATGGTGCTTAAGGTTTTAAGTTGAGGGGAAAGTCGCAGCGAAGTTTTTGTGTATGTTTTTTTTTTTTAATATTCGGTATCATGTACGCTTTTCGAATTCGAGGTTGTTACAGAATTCTCCGCTCAACACGCGGGCAAAAACATCTAGTTAATATATATTAGAGAACAAGTGATGTTTAATGACATATCTACCCTTCTTAGGAAAAGTAAAACATTAAAAACAAGGGTATATTTGGTCATTGTGTTCTCCCGGCTTCATCTTTCCTTGCAGCGTCATGTACAATAATTAACTCATATGTATACACGTGTCCATCTTGCCACGAATTGCCTCAAACCCCCCTCAAGATGGCTCCTGAATCCATTTTTTCCTTTTGTTCTTATCTCCTTATCTCAAATTCTTCGATCATCCGACTTCTGTCCGTATTCAAGGTTAGTAAATTTGCCTTTGGTTTATCACCGGCGATCTTTACATATATCTATGTGGATTTCAGGTTCAATATGGTTTTTATAAACTTGAGTTAATCACCAACAGACATACTTTGGATTAGCATTTTGTTCTTCTTCTGATTAGTCAAAATCAAATACACTCTTCTTTGCTACTTTCCTAAAAAGAAACATTCACAATACTTTATGAAATAGAAGATTATAAAGTATTTGTCTTATCTAATCGGTATATTTAATACCCTTTCGTTTAATTTGTGTAATCTCAAATTAAGCGCATCTAAGTCAAGTTTTTTTTTTTTTTTTTTTTTTTTTAATTTCAAAAAGTTGATTTAGGGTACTAAATGTATTGTTTGATTTGATCAGTGTGTTTTATAATTATTTTAAATGCATTTTGCAGGTGAATTGCGATTTTCCTGTCTCAGATTGTGTCTTCGTTCCTGATTTGTGTTTTTTTCAATGTGAGATTGTGCCTTCTTGGATTAGATATAACCGTATGAACTGTGTGGTTGTTTGGTTGTTCATTTTCTGGTTTGGTTTGACTGATATTTTTTTTTTGTTGTTGCCTTTTGTATTTCTGTGTTTTCTTAAGTGGTATTTTTCATGCACATCAATTGTTTGTGAAAATGTATGTGTTAGTTTTACCATGTTAGCAATTACAGGTTTTTGGTTGCATTTACTGGAACCTAAGGTTGATTTGAGGTTTGAACAAAAGGGAAGTGTTTATTGATAGGTTCTAATATGTTTTTTTTGCACATTTGATAATTATTTTGGTCAAAGAGTAACTAGGAAAACTTTATGTTTAGCATACTAGCAAATTGGTATGAACTTTTTTATTTCCGTTACCGTTGCTTCCAAATGCAGACAAATAGTCGAGAAATTTTAGCTAAATATTTATATTGTTTATAAAGAGTATTTCACACACATCTACTCATATACATGAAGTTTGTAATGCAAATTTGACTACAAATAACCTGTAACGTTTTGTTGAATCACACCATCCAACTCAAGAATCTTTCATATGTTGCAACCGAAGCAAACAGAATTAAAAACTTAAAAGTCAAGATAATTCTCATTCAAAATATGGTTTAGTTTTCTTTGCCTACAGCAAATAAAGTTGAGTCCAGATCTTAGAAATAAAATAAGTCAACTGATTTAAATACACCAAATTATTTTTCAGTAAAACCAAAATATTATAGTTGTTTTCAAGTGCTAGCTGTAAAAAAAAAATTGGTCTTTTGTTTTTGTTCATAAAAATATATATCAACTTAGGCCAAAAATACTATACAAAATTCCTGCATATTTTTTTACCCACTATTGAAGAAAGGTTTAAATCAAGAGAAGTGAATTGAAATCTTCTTACGTTATCAGTTGAAGTAGATTTTTTTTACTTAAGATCATATATAGTATGTTTGGGTTAATTTGATCAGTTTACAGTGAATATTATAATGATATTTTAACTATGGTGTTTTGAAATTACCTGTTTTTTTATCTCTTTGAATCTGCTAACATATTTTTACTACATACGAATTTAGAGCGTGAGGCTGCTCAACTGGCAACATTTGGCCGTAGTAAAATTATGGTAAGATTATAGGTGATTGATTTTAAGGACGACTTAGAGATGAAGTGGAAGCCAAGTCTACGATAAAGAAAACTGGGGTATTAACTTGGTAAAACTGTTTAATTTTTTATCATAAGTTTGTATAATTCTCTGTGTTATATGTGATTTTTTATCATTCTTGCATGATGATGTAATCCAAAACATGTTGGGTTTTATAGTTAATGTTTTAATATTGTTTAACAAAATAGTTTTGTTTTAATTTTAACTTGGCAAACTCAATATCAAATATTTAGAGAGTTATTTTAAAAAGAAGTTTCTTAAAATATTTAGAGAGGTATTTTGTCTCCCAAATGACAAAATTGTCAATCTAGTGGCTAGTGTAGATACTTATAAGGAGTGGCGGATCCAAGAATTTTCTTTATGGGGGACGGAAATTTTTTTGGGTTGTTTGAGTATCGATATATAATAATTTTTTTCTTCTGTTTCGGACCGGTTTGGTTCGAGTAGGGTCGGGTCATGTTAAAAAATAATCAATCAGACAAAATTTCATATTGAAAAACATAATAGTCTAGTGGTGGTTTTTGTTTAATATACAAAAAAATAATAATGAACTTATTTAATAGATGATATTTGTGACTTGGTTAGTTTATAAAAGTTAATAATGGAGTAGAACTTATTTTGACTAAGTTTATATTATTAGTTAGACATATTTTCAACTTGGGTTTTGTAGCAAGTAATCAGATTGTATTGAAGTGATTGTGGTGTACATAGATCCTCTCTATTTATAGTGTGAGAGAGGGACCAAAA
>WOUH02000015.1:5566950-5582793 GCA_009936405.2 Stevia rebaudiana
GTCACATTTGGATCCTTTGATTCGGGTTAATCATAAAATGGTTTATGAACTCTTAAAAACAAGTTTTAAAATACTTAGTATCCGTTGCGTTTGTACATTTTAAATGGTTAAAATGGCTTTGATAAAACCCTAAAACAATACAAAATACCACCCTAGTTCTCTCCCTCTAGATGGCGATTTTGGCGATTTTCAGGTCCAGCCACTTTTTCGATCTTGATTTCTGATTATTGTGTACCAATCCTGTGATAAGGTGTTTGATTTTCAATCATTAGCCTTATACGAGCATTGGTAGCAAGTTTCGGTGATTATTATTGTGATTTTGGTTGGTTTTGATATCGTTTTTTAAGCTGATTGTTCTGTTTTTCGTTCCTGAGTTCGTTTCGTTATCGATTCTTATTGTTTTTTGGATTTAATCGACGGTTTTAATGGTAAACAGTCTAGATATAATCTGGATTACAATCGGAAATTGGTAGATTAACGAATTCAAAGTTTTCTTTATTAGCCGCCGTCTAGGGTTAGGGTTTCTCAGTTTGTTTTTTTGTTGTTTTCTCGCGGTATCGTTGTTGCATGGTGAATGGTTGCACGTCGAATATGGTGAATAAGGAGAGTAAGAACACATTGGAGGATAGTGGTAAGGCTCGTAATCATCCGTTTGTTCAGAAAATCAAGAATATCGAAGGAAAACCAATTGCTGCACGTCGGGGTTCTCAAAAACATCCGGCGGGAGACTATAGTGCTAAGCTGAATGATGTCACTGTGCGTATGGACCAAGAATTGGCAAAGGCAGATAGAAATTCGGAGGTTTTGTTGTCTACTGGAACCGCAGTTGGTGTTCACGCTGCATCAATCTTGATTGGATTGAATTCTGATAATGGTCCCTCGCAGTCGGAAACTAGGGTTTTGCAGAAAGAGACGATGCATGCAGACACGGTAAATCATCCGGTGACTGTTGAGAAACATGATGCTGGCTTCGATCAGGGTGCTACGGCGACTAGGGTTTTCCAGAGTAATACTGTTAGGGCTGATGTGCATGATGACGTCAACCCACGTGTGTTTTCGCATGTGGGAATTAATGACAACACTGATGAGTCAAAAGTTACGGCTGGAATTAATGCGACTATGGATGTCCGTTCAATTGGGAATCAATCTACTGTTAACCATGCAAACCCTAATTTGCATGGAAATGATATGCAGGTGAATAATGATGGTAAAATGGATTTTAAAAGAGCTGTAACCACATCGAGTGTAGGTCCAGGACCTAGTTATCCGACTAAACCCACTGACCCAGTAAACCTTCGATCGATTACTAGCACTGTGCAGATTCCAGGGTGTGATGTGGTTTTACCTCGTGAGTCAGTGAAGATGGTACAAGATAAACTGGCAAATACTTTGTTTGGTTATTTTTTGGGTGATCGTGAAGCATACCCGGTAGTGGAATATTATGTTAAGACCCATTGGAAAAAACATGGATTGCAACGTATCATGATGAATGCTAATGGCTACTTCTTTTTTAAATTCCTGGACAAAAAAGGCATGATGGAAGTTCTAGAGGGAGGTCCTTGGATAATTAAAAACCAGCCTTTATTTGTGAATGTTTGGACACCTGACACCAAACTTAAAAAAGATGAAATAAAAAATGTCACTGTTTGGGTAAAAATCCATGATGTTCCTATAGCAGCTTACACTGACATAGGGCTGAGTTTGCTTGCCTCACAAATTGGAGTTCCTAAACGGTTAGATAGCTACACTACCTCGATGTGCAATGATCTTTGGGGAAGAAGTAGTTATGCTAGAGCAATGATAGAAATTTCTGCGGATTTTGATTATAAGGAAGAAATTACCTTAGCTATACCGGTTCTTGAGGGTGACGGATATGTGATGGAAACTATGTATGTGGAATATGAATGGCAACCCCCTCGATGTCACACTTGTTGCGTTTTTGGCCATACTAATGAGAACTGCCCCAAAAAACCGGCTGTACATCCGGTTAAGAAATTAGCCCCGATAAAGGATGATGATGGGTTTACCAAGGTTGTGGGGAAAAAGTCAAAAGGAAAAACTAGTCAATCAGGTTTTTCAATACCTAAAACTCAAAAAATGGTGTATAAACCGAAACCCAATAAACCTTTGGTAGAGCAAAAAGATAAGCAAAAACAGATTATCACCCATAATAAGTTTGATGCTTTGAGTGCGAAACAAGCGAACGAAGTGGGTTTATACTACAATGCTGACGGTGTTAACTATGGTAGTTTGAACCCTGCAGGATCGAGTTATTCATCGTATGGTTATGAGAATGTGGAGGATGATGATGACATCGAGGAGGTATATAACGAGACGGAGGAATTGTTGAGACAAGAGGCTGAAATACTTAAATCAGGGGCAAGCACTCCTGCACCTAGTGGTCTTAATGATTAGTCTCGCTTGTTGGAATATAAGAGGGTTGAACCGCCCCCTGAAACAAAAAGAGGTTCGTCATATGGTGATGGATAATCAGCTTAGTTTTTGCTCTATTCTTGAGTCGCATGTTGATATTTCTAAGCTTCAGCTTATTTGTAAGAAAGTGTTTCGAAATTGGGACTGGATTTCGAATGGTCATATTTGCCCCAAAGGTTCCCGTATTATTTTAGGGTGGGACCCTAATGTTTTTGATGTGATGCTTCTAGATGCTACGGATCAGGTTATACACGTTCAGGTTAGATCGAAAGTGGAGGATAAAACATTTTTTTGCTCGATTGTGTATGCTGCTAACTATTACATTACTCGTCGTATATTATGGACAAATTTATGCAAGCATAAACAGGTTATCAACGTGAAGCCTTGGATCATTATGGGTGATTTTAACTCAGCTCTGAACTTAGAAGACACGCTTATGGGTACTTCTAATTTGACGATTAGCATGCGAGAGTTCAGAGAATGTGTTAATAATATGGAGGTTTTTGATATTAATCGATCAGGCATGCATTATACTTGGAATCAAAAACCGAAAAATGGGGCTGGTATTTTCAAGAAGTTAGATCGTATTATGGTTAACTGTGAATTTGTGGATGAATTCCCAAATGCTAATGCGATTTTTCAATCCCCCATTATCTCAGATCATTGCCCGTGTATTTTGAAGATCCCTTCTATAAAAAAAGGCAAACGCCCTCCTTTTAAATTTCCTAATTTTCTGGTTGATAAAGCTGAGTTTGTGGAGGTGGTTAAAGAGTGTTGGTTATCGGAGGTTAATGGTGTTCCGCAATTTCAAGTTGTCAAAAAGATGAAAATGTTAAAGAGGCCGTTGAGAAAGTTGTTTATTAATCAAGGTAACCTTCATAAAAAGGTTACTGAAGTTCGAGATTTACTCAAGGTGGCTCAGTGTGAATTAGATAAGGATCCTCAGAATGCTAATCTCCAAAATACTGAAAAGGTTCTTATACAACAGTTTCAAGATGTGAGTCTAGACGAAGAACGTTTTCTGAAACAAAAGTCTAAAGTTAAATGGTTAGCGGTGGGTGATGCTAACACGTCCTATTTCCATAAGTCGCTGCAAATGAGACATCAAAGAAGTCGAGTTGATGCTATAAAAGATGTGCAAGGCAATTATCATGAGGGCAGTCAAGCTACAACAGCTTTGGTCAATCATTTCGAACAGTTTCTAGGTCGAGAGGATATGCTCGAAACCACCATCCCAACCGGTCTTTTCTGTAAGTTGCTTGATCCTAACATGGCTAATAATATGATTCGCCCAATGACTAAGGAGGATATTAAGAAAGTGGTTTTTGATATGAATGATGATAAAGCGCCGGGGCCGGATGGGTACACGGCTAGTTTTTTCAAAAAGGCGTGGCCGATTATCGGAGATGATGTTACTAGGGCCATTGAGGACTTTTTCACGAAGGGCAAACTGTTACAAGAAATGAATCATACGCTCATTGCCCTTATCCCGAAAGTGCCGACTCCTAATGTTGTAACGGACTTTCGCCCTATTGCTTGTTGTAATGTTTTATATAAATGCATTAGCAAGCTGATTGCGAACAGGGTCAAGATGGGATTGGATGATATCATCAGCTCTAATCAATCTGCGTTCGTTCCAGGAAGACGGATCACAGATAATATTTTACTAACGCAGGAGCTTATGCTTAATTATCATCTTAACAGAGGTCCACCTAGATGCGCACTGAAGGTGGATATTCAAAAAGCTTATGATACAGTTAATTGGTCGTTTCTGAAAAATGTCCTACATGGGTTTGGTTTTCATTCAAAGATGGTGGATTGGATTATGTTGTGTGTTACCACGGCCTCTTTCTCCTTAAGCATAAATGGTAATGTTCATGGTTACTTTAAAGCCAAACGAGGTCTTAGACAAGGTGACCCATTATCGCCTTACTTGTTCACGCTAGTAATGGAGGTGTTAACATTATTGATGCAAAAGTCTGTTCATGATGATATTGGCTTTAAATTCCATGCGAAATGTGAAAAACAAAATCTGGTAAACCTGTGTTTTGCGGATGATTTGTTTATATTCGCTAGAGGGGATGCGAACTCGATGAAAATGATCATGGATAATATGCATGAGTTCAGTCAGATTTCGGGCCTAGTTTCTAGTATTCCGAAAAGTAAGATTTACTTTTGTAACGTGGCGCATGCAGTTAAGGTGCGTATCATGGAGATCATTCCTTTTGAAGAAGGCCAACTCCCTGTCAAGTATTTAGGAGTCCCTTTAATTTCATCGGGGTTGCGGTACTCCCATTGTAGGGTCATTATTGACAGGTTAGAGAAGCGGATTTCGGATTGGAAAAACAATTACTTATCATTTGCAGGTAGATGTCAACTTATAAAATCGGTTCTTTCATCGATGCACATTTACTGGGCTTCAGTTTTTGGTCTCCCGGCTCGCCTTATGAATGAGATTGAGTCGAAAATGAGAGCTTTTCTTTGGTGTCAAGGTCCTATGATAAAAGGAAAAGCTAAGGTAGCGTGGAATGATGTGTGTGTTCCTAAAAGTGAAGGTGGTCTAGGTATTCGGAAAGTGAAAGATATGAACGCTGCCCTCATGGCGACTCACATCTGGAATATATGCACTGCTCGTTCTTCTTTGTGGGTGGACTGGATCCTTAAATACCGGCTTAATAATCGAAATTTTTGGTCATTGCCTATCACGCAATCGGGAAGTTACACGTGGAGAAAACTCCTTCAGCTGCGTCCTAGTATTCGGCCTTTTATCTGGACCATTATTGGTGATGGTCATAACACGTCTGCATGGTTCGATAATTGGGCTGCTTGTGGTCCATTGAATGCGATAGTGACGCCCAGGGATATTCGTGACGCCTCCCTTAACCTGAACGATAGGGTGAGTGATATTGTGCTGAACGAACGGTGGAAATGGCCGGATGCTTGGAAGGATCTATTCCCGGTTCTAAATGCTATTGATCCTACCATGATTCGAGAAGGTGTTACTGATAAGCTGGTTTGGAAAGATGGAGTGTGTATGTCGGAGTTTTCCCCTAGTATTGTATGGAATTCGATTCGGACTAGGAGTCATCAGGTAGAGTGGTCAAAATGGGTTTGGAATAATCCATGTGTTCCTAGGCATGCATTCCATACTTGGCTGATTATGAGAGGCAAACTCCTAACTCAAGATCGCATTTTAGCTTGGAGTTGTGATCGGAGGAGAAATATGAACATGATGTGCTGTGCGCTTTGCTTTGCTGATTTTGATTCTCATAACCATTTATTTTTTGAATGTAAATATTCTGCCCAGGTTTGGACTCAAGTGGCGCGACACACGACTATGCAGAATTTAGCTCCCAACTGGAATGATATATGTGTTCATCTTGCTACACAAGCGACCTCAAAGAAGCTTCCCATGATTATTAACAGACTCTCTGTCGCAGCAACTGCATACTACATATGGCAAGAAAGAAATAATCGTATGTTCAAGAATCAGACAAGACCACCGGATATTCTTAGTTCTGAAATTCGGGATAACATTCGCACGAAGTTATTAGGGATGAAGATCAAGGAGAATGACCGCACGGTGTCGATTATGCAAGAATGGCGCTTAGGAACGTAAATGGTGTTTTTTTTGCATGAGTTTGCATGCATGGTTTTGTTTGTTTACGTAAATGTGCTAGCATGTTTTGTAGTTTTTTGGTTTTTTTCCTTGGTTTACATGCTTAGAGGTTTGTATCTAGCATGAACTAATGTGGCCATCTCCACATTACTTGTTTTTGATTTTGGATATGTTAATATAATCACCGGGGTAAAACCCTTTACCCAAAAAAAAAAAAAAAAGGTAATCTACATGACAAAGTTGGTAAATTGAGGCAAGATCTTGATGAGCTCCAAAAATTGATAGATCGGTCCCCGGATGATGTTGGGTTACGTGACCAGGAGACGAAATGCCTTAAGGATTATGAGCAAGCTACTTATGATGAGGAATGCTTTCTTAAGCAAAAGGCTAAAATTGATTGGCTAATGGCGGGAGATTCTAACACGGCGTATTTCCATAATATGGTTAAAAGTAAAGCTCATCGATCTAGAATTGAGAGACTTGTTAACTCTCAAGGGATTACGGTTGAGGGCAGCCAAGCTAAGGATGTTTTTGTGGATCATTATAGGAACTTTCTTGGGGTTGAGGGTATCACGAGTCCATTAATAGTTGACGGTTTGTTCCCCAATATTCTCAACCCGGTTAAAGCAGCTCACATGGTTAGAAACATCTCTAAGGAGGAAATTAAGAAAGCTATATTCTCCATTGGTGAAAACAAGGCCCCGGGGCCTGATGCTTTTACTTCAGCCTTCTTTAAACACTCATGGGATGTGGTTGGTGAGGAGATTAGCCAAGCCATCTTGGATTTCTTTAATTATAGCCGGTTACTTCAAGAGGTAAATCACACGTTCATTGCTTTGGTTCCAAAGGTCTCCACTCCTTCTAGAGTCAATGATTATCGTCCTATCTCCTGTTGCAATGTGTTGTATAAGTGCATAAGTAAAATTATTTCGGACAGATTAAAGAATGGCTTGGATGATATTGTTAGTATTAATCAATCAGCTTTTGTTCCGGGAAGAAAGATTTCGGATAATGTTTTACTCACCCAGGAGCTCATGCATAATTATCATTTAGATCGGGGGCCGCCCCGATGTGCGTTTAAAGTTGATATTCAAAAAGCTTTTGACACGGTTAGTTGGGAGTTTTTGCGGGATATCTTAACTCTCTTTGGTTTTCATGGCACTATGGTTAAGTGGATTATGGAGTGTGTTACTTTAGCCTCATTCTCCCTATCGATTAATGGAAACATTCATGGTTACTTCAAAGGTAAAAGAGGCCTTAGGCAAGGGGATCCTCTATCCCCTTATCTGTTTACGTTAGTTTTGGAGGTTCTTACTCTAATACTTCAAAGACGAGTGATGGAGACCCCGGAATTCAGATATCATATTAATTGTGATAAATTGGGTATCATTAATGTATGTTTTGCAGATGATCTTTTTCTTTTTACTAGAGGGGAGGCAGATTCGGCTGAGGTCATTATGGATTCCCTCAATGAATTCAAGGAGTGTTCAGGTTTAGCCCCGAGTATCAATAAGAGTACCGTGTTTTTCTGCTCCGTTAGTAACCAAACGAAACATGATATTCTTAGTATTATTCCTTTTGATGAAGGCCAGCTCCCAGTTCATTATCTGGGTGTCCCTTTGATCTCGTCTAGATTGACTTACCAAGATTGTAGAGTCTTGTTGGAACGTATAGAAAAACGGATTGATGATTGGAAAACAAAATCTCTTTCCTTTGCGGGTAGGGATCAGCTTATTCATTCAGTTCTTTTCTCTATGCATATTTATTGGGCCTCGGTCTTCATCCTTCCAGTCCATACTGTTCGGGCTCTTGAACAGAAAATGAGGAACTTTCTTTGGAGCAGGGGTAACGAGGTTAAAATTCATCTAAAGGTTTCTTGGAATTCCATTTGTCTCCCGAAACAGGAGGGTGGTCTCGGTTTGAGACGGGTTGACGAGTCTAATTTGGCTCTCATGACGACCCACATTTGGAGCATCTTATCCCTTCGGAAGTCTTTATGGGTGGATTGGATTCATGCTTATAAGCTCAAGGGGGATAGTTTCTGGGATGTTGCCCTGAGATGTAGTATGAGTTGGGGTTGGAGGAAGCTTCTTCAGATCAGGCCGATTATTCGCCCTCATATCTTCAACCGTATTGGCAATGGTTTGTTATCTAATGCTTGGAGTGACTCATGGTCCAGTGTTGGCCCTCTTCGTGAGTTTATCTCGCCAAGACAGATTACTAATGTGGGGTTTTCGATTCAGGCCAAGGTTGCTGATTTGATAGGGGATGGTAATTGGAAATGGCCCCAAGCTTGGCATGACTTGTTCCGGGTCTTAAATACGGTCCCTATTCCCACTATTGTTGCTGATCGTAATGATAAGTTGGTTTGGGTTGATAAGGAGGGGAATGACCGCAATTTTAGTACGTTGACTACTTGGAACACTTTACGTATACGGTGTGGTTCCCTCATGGTATTCCAAGACAAGCGTTCCATTTGTGGTTATTGTTTCTTAACAAGTTGAGAACGCAAGATCGCTTGCAGGTTTGGGATGTGGGGAGTCGTACGAACTTGGGGCTGATGTGTTGCTCCTTATGCCGCCATGACACTGACTCTAGGAACCATCTCTTTTTTCAGTGCTCCTTTGCGGACCAGATTTGGGTAAAGGTGAGAGCTAAAGCTTATATGGAGCATATTGATGGTAATTGGGAGGATATTGTCCAATGGCTTCAGCCTATGTCAAAGAAGAAGTCGGCTAAGAGTGTCATTGGCCGTTTGGTTTTTGCATCCACTGCGTACTTTGTTTGGGCTGAGCGAAATCTAAGGATGTTTAGTTCATCCGATCGATCTCAAGACCAGCTAGTTGACATTGTCATCAATAATGTTAGATGCCGATTGTTGTCTTTCAGGTTTAAAGATAATATGCGCAATAGGAAGGTGCTTGAAGACTGGAGTATCCCTAAGGAGGCCTTGATGAGCAAAGATGATAATGGCTAGGATCTTGTTTTGAGTTGTTTTGAATTCTTGTGATGTAGTTCTCTAGTTTGTTGTGTTTTCTTGTTTGTGGTTTATGTGAAGGTGGCATGTCACCAACACGAAATGTTGAGGCTCCTTTTGCCTCAATCTTGTTTTTCTTTGGCTGTTTATAATAGAATCACCGAGATAACTCTTTACCTAAAAAAAAAACTCTTGAATTCGTAAGACTCAATTGCTCTCTCTCTTAATTGTAATACGTACGTAATCTATTATATGACTCCATCTATAAGCTTTCCAAAACTTGCAAAGCAAGAGTTATTAACGAAGCTCGTGGACCAAGTTAGATTACTAGACTTATCAAACTAAATAAACAATTCGGAATAAAATTCTAGCCGACTAACCCTTAAACATAGATTATGACTCTCTTAAAAAACAATAAACATTAATAATAATGCTTATCCACCCCATGAATCAAGGATTAATAACTATCATTCTCTCCTTTAATTCTTGATTATTCCTCGTAGATCAATCAAACAAAGTAGACTTTTTGTCATCTAGCTCAATCGTTGCCATCATGAGAGCAGGTTCTCTTTCACTTACCTCGTTTAAGTTTTCCTCGGCTTCGGATGGATTAGTGTATTCTCACACGTAATGACCAAAATTGGTACAATTATAGCACCGCACGCAAATCTTTCTTCCCACGCCTTTGATTGGTCCTATTCTATTCATGACCTTCACAGTTTTGTTGGTTTAGGTAGGTGTTTCGATTGTTACTTTCTTGTTGATTTCTCCTCAACCATAGCCATAGCCTCTTCCTCTTCCATGGCTTTGACCTTGATTGTCTGACGTACGTCCCCAACCATTGGACCATTCTTTCCTCAAACTCCTTTAAGGCGACCCATGCAATCTTCAAACGTTAAAGATCTTAGATTAATGACTTGCTCTATTGTTGCTACAATCGCGATGAACCAAGGAGGCATTGCGTCAAGAAGCTTTTTCACCATAGCCGAGTCTTCTAAGGTTTTCCCCATATATACCATTACATGTTTTTTAAATACTGGATAGCTTTCCTACAAAGTCTTCTACAGTCTCACTTTCCTTCATCTCCAAGGCATCAAATTTCAATTTTAGTGTTTGCAACTGAGCTTGTTGAGCACGGTCCGCACCTAGATGTCTCACACGAAGAGATTCCCAAATATCCTTAGAATTCCTAGTTGTGGCAACTTGCATTAAAATGTTTTCGGGTAGTAAAGACTAGATGATAGCCCGAGCCATCTTATGTTTTTTTTGTATCAACTGCGGCTCTGATTATGGTAACTACCACCTCCCATAACCCTTGAGCATCAAGGATGGATTCCATTAGAATTAATTGATCATCCTAAGGAGCGTATAATTAGTTTTGGATTCGCAAATTGGCGTGGCAGTTTTTTTACGAATTTTAGATATTTGGCAGAAAAGGCCCCTGAATTTATTTTAGATTTTTATATTGCGAAATGTCAAAATCTAGCTCGACCTCAGCCAGGGGCCCTTTGACCCCGCAAGGGGAGCTATTATCGGACCCCCGGCAAGACATAATAGACTCAAACAATTGTGCACCCCTGTCTAGATTGATTAATAACTATATGACTTAATCGTTCAAATAGTTAATTAATCCTAGTCAGGGGCGTACCTACGTGAGTGGTAAGGGGGGCAGCCGCCCTCCTTGAACTTTTTTTCTAGTGGTATATATATGTTAAAATCCTGACTGTCCCCTATAAATTTTGTAATTGCCCCCAATTCGTCCCCAATCCACCCCTAATCCATTTTTTATTTTGAAAGTTAGTAATAAAACCTAAGGAGCTATTTGGCAACTTATGAATGGGTGAGTTTTGTTCCAATAAGTGGTCTGAATCATTAAGTGCTAAAACATTAAAGGTCTGAACCATTAAGAGCCAAATGCTTAACCGTTCAGAGGCAAATGACCAATTTAGATAAGAGGTCTTAACCATTCAGACTCGGTATAATGCTTAACCATTAAGAGACAAATGTATGAATCATTAACACATCTGCTCGCGAAACAAACAGTCGATCTGAACCATTAAGTGCTTACCGAGTAAGAGGTCCCATTAGGATCCTATTAAGAGCTAAACAAACAACCCCTAAAAACCAACTAATAATATAAACCCAATTCGAATTAATTCTAAGTTCATTATTAATTTTCATAAGTTAACTAAATCACCATTACCCTATATTAAACATGTTTATTATTAACTTTATAAGTTAAATTAAGCCATTCACTAACCTATTATGCTTTTATATATCAAATTTTTGTTTAACTGTCTTTTTGAAATGACCAGACCCGATTCGACTCAAATCGATCCAACTATTAAGGAGCAAAAATTTATAACATAGCAATACTCAAACGAGTATAAAAATATTTCGCCCTTCACGAAAAATTTTCTGGGTCCGTCGCTGATCTCAATAATATCAAAATATTCGACACATAATACTTAATCGCTCATATAAGTTAATCCCAAAAATATCAAAATATCCGACACATTGTTTGGTCCAAATCAATAAGTTAAAACTATGAAATCAAAGCATCTCAATCACCTCATAATTAAATTAAAGCAACCAGATTACCTGGTTTTACAATTCATGAGTAGTATATATCTTACTTAAATGGTTATAGGTAGAAATCCTACGTAGCGTATGTTTTGGTAATTCTATTTTAAAAAAGTTACGAGTGTTACTGTTAAAAAATAAGCGTACTATTCGATTATAACAGGAAGCGATCTATTTTAACTCAGATCCAAAATACCAAAAGAATTAAAAAAAGTTGATAATTCTATAAGACTAATCATTACACAAACAATATAAGTAAGTAAAAATCATGTACATTTTTATTGTAACTTCTTATGCTACAAGAGGTCTGCAAGAACTTTCTCGGACGACCACTTGCTCCTCCCTCTCCGCCACCAATTCCGACAACTTCACCACCACTTCTCCGGCATTCGGCCGCCTCAACGGGTCGTCCTCCACACATGCTCTACCAAGGTTCGCCAAGACAACCGCTGCATTAAATGAGTAGTTCTCACCCAATGCAGTATCCATCCATTCCCTTAGCTTATCTTCAACATTGCTGGATTCAAGTATACCCTTGATTTCATCCGCTAAACGAGTTTCGTCATCGTTGTTTTCTGATATAGCACGCCTGATGGGTGGTTTTCCTGATAGTATTTCAAGCAAAACCACCCCGTAAGCATAAATATCCATGTTTGGAGTAACATCACCTGAATAGTCATTTTCAGGTGCCATGTATCCTTTATCCCAAATAATGGGATAACTTGAACTCAAGTTTCCAGAGTCAAATACTTCTTTAGAATGATTTTCATCCAAGATGCACACGTCCATGCCAAAGTTACCAACTTTGGCATGAAACTCTTCATCCAGGAAAATATTCCGACTCTTGATGTTTTTGTGAATGTAACTCGGGTTCATTATATGATGCATGTATTGTAAGGCGGTGGCTACGTGCAAACAAATCTTTAATCTTTGGTTCCATGTCAAGAAACAAGAACACGAGGCAATGAAATGACTTTTCATTGCTAAACCACCATGAATCCAATCTTTTAATGATCCATTTTCCGCGTACTCGAATACCAAAAACTGATCACGGGTATTCGTGATTGAACCATGGCTATCGGTACCCGCACAAACACCCAATAGTCTGATTATATGTGGATGAAAACGGGTTGGGCCACGAAAAAGCTCGAACTTGATTTTGGAAATAGTGTCAGGATCTGTGAATTTGACCGCCACGTTTTTTCCTTTGAGGCGGCCATGATACACAGATCCCTCAATAAGGTTGGTGGACGAGAATTCTGTTGTGGCAATACTGAGCTCCTCCACTGTGTAACTCTCCACCACCCCTGGTGCAGGTTTACCAGGGGTGGTGGGAAGTACATGACCATCTAAAGATTCTATCTGCGACTCGAAAGAAACTTTCTTTTCGCTTGCGGTTCTCACACTCAAATTCAACTGTTGAAGCTCTAGGTTGACACTTTTGTCGCATGACAAATAATTTCCCTTCATCTTCTTCCTCTTTCTACATATGATCACGTAAAAAGCGGATGCTGCAACCAAAATGCATATACCTAAAGCAACCGCACTAACAGCGATGTAAACCCGAATCTGTTGCATTCTTGATTTTGAAGAATTCATTTGAAAGAACGTAATTTGAAAACAAAGCAAAATTTATCAGGAAGGTGATACTTAATTTGTATCTGCTTAAAGTTTAGTGAGTTTGAAGACAACACTCTTGAATCTTGATGATTCTTATTACAATCTTGTTTAGTAATATAGCGTGGAAAACCCTATTCCCAATTTTTGGAAGGTCAAGATCGACCATGGGTTTTCTTTTCTATAAAGATTTAAGAAAGATATATAAGAAGTGATGAACAGTCCACATGCGAAGCATTTCAATTTTTGATGGTTGATGAGTGGAAATGTGGAATCCAGAGAAAAAGTTGGGTTTTGGGACCAAATGTCCAACATTAGATGTGCAATTCACTTATTGATCATTTGAAAATAAGTTCAGTTTTGATGATGTTAATTTATTTGAAATCGATGATCACATAAAGAAATCAACTTTAAAAGATCAAATATATATATAGGTTGTTCGAAATTTAAGATTGAAATTCATGACTTAATATATAATTACATTAATGTCCAACACCATGTCATGATTCTTTTCTTCTCATTCTGTCTCAATCTTTTGATAGGAAGTTGGTTGGTAATCGTTATTTTCCCCTATTTAAAAAAATATGAAAACCTGATAAGGTATTGTGTAGAACTGTTAAAATAAAACAGTAATGATAATTACAATAAAAAACAAATCAAACCACATCACATCTTCTAATTATTATAAATATTATTGTATTCCAAAGTTATATTATTTATTATCTCTATTAATAAGTCAAATATAACTTAAACTCCTAAAATTGTAAAGAATCTTATGATAAATTCTAAATTATATATATTCATTGATAAAATTGTAACTTTATAGTACATTTGTACCTCAAGACGAATTTAAAATAAAATTTGATATATAAAAAAATTGGCTCATATCTCAACAACTTAAGTTTGTTGAGTGGACAAACATCCGAGGTTGGAGGGGCGTTAGGACCTGCACGTGACCGACCACACATGCTGCACATTGATCCAGCCTAAAGCTAACAGATCCCTAAAAACAAGTACATGAGACTATGAGAGGATTATAAACAACGATAATTACAAGAAATAAGATTCTAAAAATATAGTTAAACTTTAGGGGACATCGAAGATAATATTACACTTTCGGTGTAAACTACAACTTTCAAGCGATTACGTACGTTTATAAAAATTATTAAAAATTACATTTTCTATATATTTTTCTTTCCTGTCCCATGTAATTTTGAGTGATGATAAAATAAATATATTGAAAATCAAAAACACAATTGAGTTCCTGTAACTTGATTCAAAACAGTTTTTTGAATTCGCATTGTTCTCTTTTCCTCTTAAAAAAACTGAAATTGAATTCCAGTTCGGCTTGGTTTGACTTAAAAAATTTTTAGAGTCTGATCCAAACATACGACATAGAATTTAAAATTATAACATGCCCATATCATGGCTTGTTGTACGACCCTCATAAAGAGTATTGAATCTATTTTTATCTAATTTGTATGGTTGTTTTTTAATCTGAAAAATCAACCACGTATTAAAAGGTGGGGGTAATGTCACGACCCGCCTGAACTGAACACAAGATCTTTTTGCTTAAATCTGGACATTTCTGGAACACTAAAGAAGCATCTAGTGTTGTTTGAAAGTATCCGAGACTCCCAAACACTCCGGAACATCGCCAAGCACTCTGGAACACTCCAAACAATGTGGAACTCTCCGGAACGATAAAAACTCTTTGGAAGACTCTGGACCGACCAAGAACTCTCCAGAATAGGCCGGTCCAGCCGGGAACATCCTGGAACACTACGGATTAATCTTCATAATGTATAGATGTGTATAGATATCATGTATTGATGTGTATAGAAATAGAGCGATCTAGAACAAGAGGCAACTAGTATAAATAAGCTCATTGTGCCTCATTTGCAAGTCACCCAAAACACATACACACAAGTCTTTGTACACGTGCATGTTCACACTTGTAAATTTCTCTTTATGAGCGATACAATTGGGTTTACTTGTCATTGCTATAACTTTCACTCGAGTCGTTATCAAATCGTTACAGCTTTGGGTCAAAGACTGGTCTTAAAAGGAGTATAAGAGCTGCACGCGAGTTCAGGAACTTAACTCCATGACAGCAGTGGCGGATCCAGATTTTTTTTAATGGGTTCACTTTTTTGGATGCTCCAATTTACATAAAGCTGAAAATAATAATTTTACGGGTCAGGTCGACAGTTCGGGTCGGGTCGATGGTTCGGCCCATTTAAGATTCATCATATAATAACATTGCGATACATTAAGCTAATTAAAAAAAACATCGTCATTCAAAATTAGAAAAACACATATTATAAATACGATAGTCTTTATACCTAATATCATAATTCAATTTCTACATTAGGATTAACACAATAAGATTATGTATTAATGTATATACTAAATAAAGAAAGATTCTCCCCTCACATATTTAATATTCATTTTAGAACCATAAGTTTAGGCTTGTGGTACAAGTTTGTTATGTAGTATTACAAATACAATATTTATATACAGGATGCAAACACGATTGGAATGGTTCTCAAATACTGCATCATTTTGAAGGATAGACAGCGAAGGACGCAACATAAGATTTAATGATTATTGA
>WOUH02000015.1:5586178-5603546 GCA_009936405.2 Stevia rebaudiana
TCAAATTACAAATGGTGTATCGCCGGATTACAAATAGTCAAAGGTCGGAATCTGATCGGTCAACTGCCGGAAAACGGACAGTTGTTATATTGGAAATTTTTACAAAGTTACCCAATAAAAAAACTTCAAACTTCTCACAATAAGGGTGGCATTGATAATTTTTCGACTGGTCCATCAAACCCTCCAACTCCATCGGCTGATGAATCATTTTGCACAAGCAACTCGGAGCTAAATGAAGTATTTAACAAAGTCTACCATCAACTCGCAGTTGGGGCCTAGCAAGCCCACAAACCCGAAGTTGTGAATGAACTTGTCCTCACATTCAACCTAACATATACATATAAAATATAAATACTATATAAATGAAAATATAACTTAAGTTAAGGTTAATAATATAAAGATAATAAGCTATCACGTAAGAGCTAAGATAATTTCAATTTTTATCTTTAAAACGAGTATAGTATTGGTATATAAAAATAATTCTTTTAGCTCATTGTATCTAATCTTTGTTCTTCATACTCGTCATTTTTTTGTTTTCCTAGACATTGTGTTTGCCTAAACACCATTGTCAAGCAGGAAAGACACAATGACCTGTAGGTAAGACACAATGGCACGTACGAAAAACACAATGTGTCTTATGTTGTTGTATAGAAAACACAATGTCGAGCTGGAAAAACACAATGCTACGTACGAAAGACACAATGACAACGATTAGACAACTATATTAAATAAAAAACCAGGTTATTGTCTCTGATCTTCGTCATTGTGTTCTTCATATTTGTTATTGTGTCTGTCATGTTTGACATTGTGTTTTCTGAATACCATTGTGTCTTATGTTGATGTCAGGAAAAACACAATGCCGAGCTTGAAAACACAATGACCTGTGGAAAAGACACAATAAAATGTATAAAAAACACAATGATGAGAATTAGACATGAAAATGTGAAAAAAAAATATATTTTTTATAGCAACACTATACTCATTTTGAAGATAAAAAAAATATTCATTTTTATAGTATTATTTTTTCAAAGATAATATCTTATGTAGAAGTCATGAACGTTTTATAATAGTTTGGGACTTGAAAATAAGTTAATAAAAGTGGTCATTACTAAAATGTATTTCCATCAACTTTTAAATCATTGATTAATGATCTACTGACTTTAAAACCACTTACGTTTCTTATTTTATGATCCATATTTAGTATAACTCTACCCATCTTAAATAAATACACAAAAGTTATACAATCACCATGTGCATTCCCCTATCGTATATATAGTTATGCATTTTTCTCAATTTTCAAATTATTAATACGGGAACAGCCGTCTGATGGAAAACGACTTGGTGCAACAATGGAACGACTAGTAGTCGTAGACTAGTGTTTTTATAGAACAGCTACCCGACGAGTGGTAATAACGACAACTATAGTAGGTTTGACAGTAGCGTTTTTTTACCATATGATCATATATCCAAAATTCCAAACACAAAATGTACCTTTGTGCACTAAGATTCTTCAAAGGCATACAGGCTGAGTTCGTATCCGAAAGAAGGATGCACAAGACTACAAGAGGGTCCAATCGTCAAACTAAAACTTTGAGTCGGGAGTCCATCTAAAAGCCAATAACATATATGGTCTATCAATACTTGCCACAAAGAGTATGAGTTACGTGATGCAAAATACACCATTAAATTAATAAGGTTAAGCCGTGTGTGAAGGGTCACATCTTCTTGGATTAATATATGGGGCATATCAGCAAATGGTGATCAGGATCAGCTTGGATAAGAGACTATAGACCCCTACCATACAAAATATATGATTATTTGTAAAGAAAAAACAATATGCAAATATTCAATATATATTAGTTGTCAGTGGCGAAGCTTGACCACATTATCAAGGGTTGTCAAGATTATATATGTAGAATTTTTAGGGATTCTGTGGGTTGCCGGCCTATATATATAAAAAAAATTCGACCGAAATCGCGAAATTTACGCTACGCGCGAAAACCCTTTAAAACCTTCGCCCATGTTAGTTGTAGATATTGACGTCTTATATGTTTTATTCAATATTCTAGCTCATTTATATAGACAGAAAGACCTTTTAAAAGAGCATTAATTACAAGGATGTTACATAACAAAAACATGAGGTTGGCAAAGTTCAAAATAGAAAACATTTTTTTAGAAATTATTAAAATATACATTCACGTGATGTGATGTGACTACATCACTTCAAATCCGAGTTGGACAAAAGAATATATATAAAATTAAACACAAAATTAGTACAAGTGTTAAAAAATGAACCTTGTCAACTTGTACTTTCATGTTAATTCTTAGATCTTAATATTGTTATCCTCACAAGTGGCACTACCCGTATGCCATATCCTCCGGACAGACACCTTGAACCCACCTTGTATACAAGCCATCAACAACGCGTATGCCGTCTCCTGCGGACAGACACCTTGAACCCATCGTGCATACGAGCCGTCAACGACGGCAAGTACAGCGCATCTGTCAACTTGACCGGTCGGATCTCAAACCGTTTCATTATCGAAGCCACAACATAACTCATTTGAGCATAAGCCATCCCCTTCCCTAAACAAACCCTTGGGCCAGCATGAAACACCGGATACTTGTATGGTGACACTTCTTTCAATATCATTGTTGTACAAGTCTCATCGTCTTGACCCTGGTCAAACCATCGATCTGGTCTAAACTCGAGCCGGTCCACCCCCCATATACTCTCCATTCGTCCCATCCCATAAGGGAAATAAGTCACTCGATCACCTGCCCTCACTAGTGTCCCGTTTGGTAACAGGTCATCAGCGAGTGCGTGTTTCGAGTCCCAAGAAACCGGTGGATATAATCTCATGGTTTCACAAAGACAAGCTTGCAAATACTTCATTTCCTTAAAATCATCAAACTCATCATCTATGAATTTTAACCCTATTTCATTCACAAGCTTTTCTTCCACGTGGGTATTTCGGGAAAGTGAATAAAATAGCCAAGTCATTGCCGCCGACGTCGTATCTCTTCCGGCCATGATGAAACTAATCACCATATCCCTAATTAGCTCGTCACTCAAACCTTCCATTATCAACTTGGTTAATAAATCTTGATTTTTATTAAAATGTGTGTTCATCATTTCTTTATTTCGTTCATGAATTATTCGCATTATATATTCATGGATCTCGTCGATGGAACCTTTCAAAACTTTCTCCGATCCAATTCCAAGCATCTTCTTCAACTTCCACACGGAGGAGATCGGAATCGCCGCCCGTTTCGCGCTTATCTCTGCCGCGATATCAAACGCTTTCAAGATCGGCACTTCACCGGAGAAAGAACAACGATCACCCAAACACGACGGGTCAAACCCTAATGACAGTTTACAAACAACATCAAATCCAAATCTCCTCAACACCTCCTGTAAATCCACCGTCGTATCACCGGAGTCTGCAAACGAATCTAGTAACGGAAATAGCTTCGATTTCACAGCTTCCTTCACGTTGATTTCGACATGTTGTTTCAACAATCTGGAGGTAAACTGGTGGCTTGCTAACTTGCGCTGAACATGCCACAGATCTCCGTCGACGTTAAATATCCCGTGCCCTAAAAAATCGTTCAAAATCTCGGTAAACGGTTTTCCTTTGGGGAAATTAATGAAGTTTTTTTTGAGCATGTATTCGACATTTTGGGGGTTCGCCGTCACGATGGTTCTCCGGGCACCGAGCCGTCGTATAACCACCGTTTGAGTAGGTGATGCGGCAAGTAGATCTGTGTACCACGACAGCAGACGGTGGCGATTGTTGTAGAAGGAAATCAGGCAGCCGATGACGGCGTAAGTTGGTGGTGCGTTATCGCCGGAGTTCCTAAGAATTCGCCGTAGTTTATGGTGCAGGGTTGCCGTAAGTAGAAAGGATATGGTGAAATAAATAATAATGAGTAATGTGTCCATTTGGTACGGTGTAGGAAAAGATCGAGGAAGTGATATACGTGTTCTTAGCGGATTATGAGCTTAAATAATCGATATTTTTTTTCAGCATCAATATTAATATGAATTCTTTTTATGAGAATATAATATTATATTTAAAACAACATGCAATATATTAATAATTCAATTTTTCTAAAGTTGTACCGTTTTCATTTTGAAGTGGTTTTATATCGTGAGTTGCAAATCTGCGACTGAGACTTGGTCTCGGAATCTGGTTGTCGTAGATAGAAAGTTTGATTTAAGGTATTTTTTTTATTCTAGCTTGCTTTTAGTTAAAAGGCTAGATGTTTAAAAAAATTGACTACTACAAGGTCAAGGTGATTGATTATTGGTGTATTGGTACGTGATTGTAGTTTATGTTCACCAATGGTTACAAGCCCTATGATAGATTGGTAAAATACTTGAATGTGTAAACTCAGAAGGGTTAATATCTTATTAAGTAAATTTTCAAAACCAATGATTTCTAACTCAAGTGGTTAGGATGAGGTGTGGACTTAGGGCTCTCTCTTTGGGAGGTCGCATGTTCAAATCTTGTCCAGAGCATTGCTCTGAGCAATTTCCTATGATGGATGAAAGTGCACCTCGGATAGAGGTCACCGGTACGGTCACACGAAGGTCGAGGAATCGACTTTGGCTACATCACCCGGTTTCAAGTGGCTAGCACGCGAGATCCTATGTTCTTCAAAAAAAAAAAAAAAGTAAATTGTCAAAATCTTATGAAAATGTCATGTTTACTCCAAAATAAAAGGAAATAAAATAAAAAATTATAATTTTGGTCTATGTGGTTTAAAAAAAAATCTGTTTTCTTCTAAAATTTGACGGTTGGTAAATGAGACGTTAAAATCAGGGCAAACTAGTCTTTTTAAGCCCATCCTTGAGGGCACTTTCGTCTTTACAACCTGATTACTAGGGAATACGATTCCATCCCAAGGTTTTAGACCTGATTCCACTTGGATCCTAGCCCCAATTCCCATCCAACAACGAAATTCAATTGATACCTTGCGATCATAATACGAAATTCAATTACACATTCCACTTTGATTTCTCAAACTCCATCTTCCGAGGTGAGTGAATCCACCCAATTTCATTTGAATCGATTATGATTTACTTCAGTTTTGACCAAAAGATCAAAATTTACGTAAAACCAAAATCTTTGCCCTTATAGATATTAGATGCTAATATAGGTTGCTTGCTAGGTGTCATTGTTCTAGTGGTCCAGGCCGAGAGGTGTGACACCCACTCCGCGGCCCCCAGTCTCTAACCGGTCCGTAAGCGGTCTGCCACGTCAACTGCTGGTAATACAGGATCGAGCACATTGATTAATAGATAAACTCAGAATACATGACTTACAGTGTGTGTGTATTCTCGTAATCAAGTGTAGTGTAGCGGAAGCGTCGTCTATACGTTGCACTATTATACCAATGCATACCCTAGATAGCCAATACCATGACTTGATTCCATTACCTGAGATTACATATAGTTTTGAAAACGGTCAGCTATAAGCTGGTGGGTTCACAGGTTTTGTATTACGTATAAAACCATTATGAAACATATTCTATATGTTTGAATACCAATTGAATGAACGTTTCAAGTAACACCTTTAGATTCATGTTTATAGTTAAGCAGGTTTCGGATTCACTGGTGAAACCTCTTGGAAAAACATGTGAGTTTATAGATTAATATTACCTCCCAATATTAATGAAAAGTTTGTTAAGTTTCGTAGTTGATATTAGTCCTTTAGTATTTATGAAAACACTGGTTAACTTTAGTGTTCTTGTTTAAAACCACATTACTGATATTACTCCCTTAATATCTGTGCAAAATACTGATTAACCTCAGTATATTTTTAAGACAACAACACTATTCACAAAACTGTGGATTAGACAGTTTCCAGTTATGTTTTGTATTACCATGAAAGTTCTGGCACCGAAGCGTAATGTTTTTGCCTCACATATGACTGCCAATTGTCATATAGAAAGGAGCTAATAATGCATGCACGGAGACCCCTCGTTTACCGCATGTGGTTTATCAGACCAAGTAGTACTACCCTATTACCCGGCCTCCCTGTGTTAACGGTCCAGTATGAATGTTGAGGACTTTTGATTGGCATGTTTATAATACATGAAATAACGAGTAGTCATTGTGTCTTATCTTAAAGATGTAACATTTGTATGTATTCATTGTAATCCTTATGAAAACATAACATGTGTCTGTGTATGTAATCTCCCCCGTAGTGTAAAACAGTAAAACGTTATTTAAAGAGGGGTTGTGAACTCACCTAAGAGACGAGGCAACGAGATAGATTATACGAGAATAGGAGAATAAGTGATACATAAGCAAGACTGGATTTGTTTACGTAATAATGACTTCCCGAGCGTTTCTGAGATGATCCAAACGGAGTATAACCTCCTCGGGATCCTACGAGCGAATTAGGGTCGTTTAAAGGTGTAAGAATCGGGTTTTCGATGTGCGAAATGTGAAGCCGATGGCTGCCATTTACAGACTCGTCCGGAATGTCTACGCGCCACGCGCCGTCCCTGGGCGGTGGCCTGCGCGCCACGCTTAGGTTTTCGGTGACGTGGCCCTCTCGGTTGCTTCCACGTGTATGCTGACTCATCTCTGGGCTTCTGACACGTGACCCAGTCGAATGCCACACGAGATCTGGCGCTGACACATGGATTCGGCCCAATCACGGGGTGGCACGTGTCCCTGACGTGTCATCTCGTGTTTTAATCGGACTGGTTAACTGTTTTCGCGTTTCCCGCTTCGTTCGAACTTCGTTTCGCGCGCGGTTTTTGCCTACGTTCACAATTTTCCATTTCCTATCCAACCCAGTTGGTTTCACCTTCTAAGGAGGTGTCGGGATTTCAGGCCTATTGAACGTTATATCGTTTTGCGTGTAACTTTTGAACCGTCGCTCGTATTGAGATTTTGTATACAGTCAAATGATTCTAAATACGCATTAGAATATAATTATAATGTTTATCTCGAATAAATATTAGATTAAATTAGGGTGACGTTAAGATTTAAGAGTGGTACAAGGCCTTAATTTGATCGGAACGGTGCCGGAAAATGGCCAGTTGTTATAAGAGGATAGCTCCACATTACTTACTTACGCCAGTGGTTACCTAATAAAAAGAAACCAATTCACCAATCTTGAGTCCATGATCCAATTTCTTCACAATTGATTGCATGATACTGTCCTAGGTGACTACTTCTTTCTCACATCACTGTTTGCTAAATGTTTGCATGATTTGCTTGTTTTGTTTGTTTGATTTCTTAGTTATAATTAATTAATCTTAAAAATACCAAAATACCCCTAGATATCTAGGCAGTATGACAATTTCTAATTCGAGTGTGCCATTGGTTCTGTCTTGGAATCCTGGACGATACTCGGTCTTACTTGCTTGCCATAGTTGACCAATACACTTGCCGATTGTGAGTAGTTAGTTTAGTTCGTTTTTATAAATGATATTACTTGGCATGTTTCGTATGCATAACACTACACATCAAGTTTTTGACGCCGTTTCCGGGGACACTTAGGCACTTAGGTTTTAAATTGGTCTTTCTACTTAGTTTTAGGTTTAATTTTCATTTAAAATCTTTCTAATGCATGTCCCATACTCGTTCTTCTAATTCCCCCCAGTTTGTAGTTTTTGACAACCACGAGCGATACTTTCACTCGCGCCTAAGAGACTCGCTCTCGAGGGTGCGCACTTCTGCTCCCGTCTCTTTTTCTCACAACTCTTCTGATTCTGATTCTACACTACACATGCCTACTTCACACCTTTCACTAAGTTCTTCATCCTCTTCTGCTACTATCATCATGGGAGATCAACCTGCCCGCCGCACCATTCATCAGCTTTCACGGTCACCCACAAATGCTTTTGCCGACAACGAAAATTCCTGGAAATTTACTCGTATGTCATGATCACAATCGCGAATGCCACTCAGTTTCATGGTCTTGACGACTAAGACACCCCGGGAAACGTATCTAAATTCTCGCGCCTATGTCGTACTTTCAATCTGCAGGGTCGAGACTTAGACCCCGTTAGTGTCCAAATCTTCCCATTTTCAATTTCTGCTCGCGCCTCCACCTGGTTCGACAACCTATAAGCAGATTCCATCTACAATTGGGCGACATGCACGAGGCTTTCTTAAATAAGTTTTATCCTCCTTATCGTGCGGCACGCGCTCGTGATCAAATCCATTCTTTTCGCATGGAGGACGATGAGGCATACCATGCCGCATGGGAGCGTTTCAACAACCTCCTAAGTTCTTGTCCTAGACATGGTATGGATGATTCGGCGTTAGTTGAAAATTTTTATAGTGGCTCACTCCCGCAATGAAATGCACCTTCAACACCACTGCTGGAAGTCACATGATGGAGATGAAGACCATTGAGGTGTGCAAGGACCTTTTCAATTCTTTTGCTAGAGCCGAGCTTGAGACTCCTAGAAATTCTAGGAATTCAGTTCCTAGAGCCACCACCAACCCCCCTTATTCTACTTTTAAGGGTGTTTATCAAGTCAATATTGGTAGTGGTTTAGTTTCAACCATCAAGGCTTTGGCGATGGACTTGAAGGAGGTGAAGATGAGACTAAACCGATGTGAGATCTGACGAGGAGGACACCATACTGCCGATTGCACAATTCAGTCACAAGAGCAACTAGACTCAATCAATAGTATGTGGATGAAGTCGTATGCGAATGATAACCGCCAAAACTACAATCAAAACTCCAATTGAAGAAATCAAAACTCCAATTGAAGAAATCAAAACCAAAATTCAGTCGTCAACCAAAGCTCAAACTGGCATAGCGGGAACTCATCCGGATATCAGCAAAGGCAAAGCTTTTTCCGCAAACATTCTTCCAATGACTCACGCGACCTTCTCCTTCTTCTTCTAATCCTTCTTCTTCTTCTTCAAATTCTAATGCCGATAACCGCTCAAGTGTCCAGTGTGACACAAACTTTACTTCAAATGTAAGCCGAACAGAAAGAGCAAGTTTTTAAACTGAAATGTCAACAAGCTGCTTTCCAAAATCTCATAATCAAATTTAATGAGATAGCTTCAAAGGTAAATAAGAGTCCTTCCGACAGTTTTCCAAGTGATACATTTAACAATCCAAAACCGCCATTCTATAACGCATATGTTAAAGTCATATCCACCAGAAGCATTCGTTAGCTGATCACACCACCTGCTAGGATTGAGGAGGATGAAGAAGAGGTAGATGAGGAGATTGTGCTAGAGGGACCGGTAGAGAAGGAGACATCAAAAGTTTGTGAAGCGGTCACACCACCTGTTAGTGAGAAAGATGCCAATGAGAGGAGTGATAGAATTCCCGATAAGGAAAAAAATCTCTGGTTTCTAGTTCGAAGCCTACACCGCCATATCCCGACAGACTTAACCGCAACCATGAAACCGCGCAGTTCACCAAATTTCTAGGCTAGTTTAAACATCTCAAGCTGAACATTCCATTCGTTGAGGCACTCCAAGACATGCCCAAATATGTGAAATTCCTCAAAGATCTGCTTTCAAATAAGCAAAAGTTTGAGTCTTGTCTCAAAGCAAAAGTTTGAGTCTTGTCTCAAAGTCACTCTCGATTCCAAGCGCTCTGCCATGATTCAGAGTATTGGATGATCCCGGTTATTTCACCCTTCCATGCAAATTTGGTGGCTCCTGTAATGCTTATAATGCATTAGCAGATCTTGGTGCTAGCATTAACATAATACCCAATTCTCTTTATAAAACTTTACGCGCATGTGCATCACATAATTCTTAAACATATTATTCTTTTTTATTAATTAAATAACATTATATGTAACAAACGGGATTTAACCTATCTTAAATAAATTTGCAAAGGTGGTGTCTTAAATAAACTTTAGTAGTTTTGTTGACTCACATATTAAAGTGGCCATTGTTTCTTTTGTAGTTAATGTTGATGTGGTCAATGATTTGTCTGACTTGACTGACTTGCAATCTTTTATTCCATAGTACTTTCAAACCGTAAAAAGGGTTTCTGCCATTTCTTCCATATTGGATTTGTACTTTTAACTTATAATCTAAAGGGTTTATCGAATTGTAAAAATCAGAAATAAGTGTTAAAGGAACAAGCAAATGACATGTTTCAAGTCAAAGTTAACTCAGAAATTCCTCTTAAAGTTATATACATTAGCTGCTTGTTTAGCTCTTAATAGAGCTTTTAATTGTTCATATATCTTACTGGTTCAGATTGTTTATTTCACGAGTAGATGTTTGAATGATTCATACATTTACCTCTTAAAGGTTAATTATTATACTGTGTCTGAATGATTAAGATTTTTTATGTAAATTGGTCAGACATTTGCCTCTAAACGGTTAAGCATTATATTAGCTCTTAATGGTTTAGACCGCTTACTGTTTTAACACTTAATGATTCAGACCTCTTACTGGTTCAACACTTACTTATTCAAAAGTTGTCAAACAACCACTTAATAATTTACTTATTTATTTATTTATTTCATCAGGGGGGTGTGTCTTGATTTTATATGTGAAGACCGCTTAGTGACTTCTGTAACTATCTCATAATTTGTATTCTATTAGTGACATTGGTTGTGTTTTCTCTTAAATGTCAAATAGATCAAACAAAAAGTGTTGTTTATTGCAAAACAGTCAAAATTTATGCATTTGATTATGTGACCACTGACCAGCCTCACCAGTTTTGACCACTGACCAGTCGAAACGAACAAAAAGCCGAAAGATAACCGAACCGAAAAAACCGAAACCGAAACATTCGGTTCGGTTACGGTTATTCCTTTTTCAAAAACCGAAATAACCGAACCGAACCGATTCACCCAATTTTTATAGTTTTTTTATAAATATAATAGTGTTTATATAAATTTAATATGCGTTTATGTATATATATTAGTATTTTTATTTGCTTAATAGTACTTATTTAATATTACTTATAACTTAAAGATTTATATATCATGATTAGATAGTTCTTAGATATTTTGTAATTATACTGGTATATTCATACATCAACTTTTATAAATTAAGTATGTTAAATTGTTGAAAACGGTTTAATTACACAGGCGAAATATGTTTCGTCACTATTGATTCATATCGTATCATAAATCACTTCATGAATTATCTATTAATAGTCTAGGTGCTTATATTTTTGACGTTTTGTTACTTAAAAAAACAAAAAATAAAATAATATATAAAAAACCGAAAATAACCGAAAACCGAACCGAAACCAATAATATAATCGA
Organism: Stevia rebaudiana; assembly: GCA_009936405.2. Lineage (NCBI taxonomy): Eukaryota > Viridiplantae > Streptophyta > Magnoliopsida > Asterales > Asteraceae > Stevia > Stevia rebaudiana. The sequence continues at coordinate 5,597,415 of WOUH02000015.1, forward strand.
AAAACCGAAACCGAAATAACCGAAATCGAACGGTTATTAAAAACTAATAACCGAATATTTCGGTTACGGTTACGGTTTTAAGCAATAACCGAACCGAACCGTGCTCACCCCTAAATGTAACTATCGAAATCCTTCCTTTAGCGGCTGTTTGGTTCAATGAATATTTTTAAAGGAATTAGAAAGTTTGGAAGGAATTGGATTTCATAGGAATTTGAACTAATTCCGTTCTAAATTAATAAGATGGTGTTTGGTTGGTATATTAATAAAGACGAAAAGAAATGTTAAAACTTGAAATGACAAAATTAGCCTTTTAACACCTCATCCCCATTTTCCCAATTCCGAGAAACCTAATTCGGTGTTCATCGATTTTTCTTTTGCTGCACTAGACATTCTCTTTATTTTGCTCATAAATCTCATTTAACTAAATCAGAATCTCCATGGTAGTCCTTCACAAAGATGATGTTCCTTTGAACTTGATTTTTGCTTCTGTGAATTTGATGTTTATGGGTTTCTTTGTTAACCTGATATTACATCTCTGCTCTTCGTTTTTTGGGTATAACATTGGCCATCGATTGTTTTACCACATTCTTCTTTCTAATCGATTGGTCTTGCAGGTTCGTGAAAACTTTCTTCACTTATTTTGTTTGATTTTTTCGGTTTTGTTAATCGATTGTTTCAGCATGTTAATTTCGTCGAGTGTTCTATAAAGATTTGTGTTATATGCCTTTATCAGATTATTGATTATTGATTTTGATTCAGAGTTTGCTGATTTTGGATCTTCATTCAGTGAATCGTTTTTTTATTTTGATTTCTAATCTCTGGATTTTGATGAATCGCTTTTTTATTTTGATTTTTTTAATCTTTGGATTTTGATTTTGGTTTTAAGCTATGATCAGTGTTCATAAAGTGAAAATGACGAGGGTGTTTTGGTAAATTCCAATGGAATTTTATAAATATCAATCACATATACAAAGGGTTCTTAAATTTCATCAACCAAAGAAATTTGAAGGAAAACATTCCATTCCAATTCCTTTCATTTTTTAACCAAACATAAATTTCACTGGAAAGCTTTCAGATTCCAATTCAAATTCCTTTGGATTATGTGAACCAAGCATGACCTTAGAGCATTCACATTAGACTTTTTAAATTTGGTGTAAGTGTATTCTCTATAACGTCCCTCTCACGGGCATACCAGAGAGTCATATGGTGACCATACTAGTGTAATTGAGTTTTTTTATGTAATACTGATGCAACAAAGATGGTATTAAAATAAGTTTTTGGTGTAAATTTTTAATGTAATGTTATAGTGTTATTTTGATTGGTGTAACATTAGAATGTAACGTTAATGTAAATTTAGTAATGTAATCAAATAGTGGTGTAAATTTGCATTTTTGAGTGTTATAGTGTTGTAAATTTTATATTGTTATGATTTTAGAGTGATTCATATATTTATTTTACATTAATGTAACTAAGGTCTCGAGAAATTTTTTTAAAAAAACCGGCCGACCCTATACCGGAATTAAAGAGAAAAATGAGACGAGTTTATTGGTGATATTTTTATAAAATAATAATATGTCTACAAAAAAGTTATGAAGGTTTTATAAACAAAGGGGGAATCTTTATATAAAAAAAGAAAATTTGGTGATATGTTAAATTGTCTAATTTGCCATTTTGATTAAAAAAACAACTAATGACACATGAAAAGATTTAATGAGTTTGAAAAAACACTAACCTAAACAAGCAATTGAAGTCTAATGCAAGAAAAATTAGGTAATAGAAAACTACTATGATGTTCTATAATTTTTAACAAATAACATAAATTTATGTTTTAAGTGAAACAGTAAAGTAGTTGATCCACCATTAGCCATCCGAAAACAATACCAATCCTCATATCCTATGTTAATATAGCCAAGTACCTTCAATAAATGCGAGTACGAAACTTGAATTTTACTACATGAAAATACAAAAAAATAAAAATAAATCAATATCAAACCAATTCCAATAAAACTTAAAATTAGGGAGATCAGTTAAAAACTTATGAGACAATTACAATCTGTTCATGTTCATATGGTGACTTTGGCAATTCATATTGAAGTTTGTCCAACAACTTAACTGGAGCATCATGACATTAATCATTTCCATACTAAAATATTCATAATATAAGTGATTTACATAATACCCTGTAGCTATTAGTCCATGCAACTGAAAAACCGGCCTAACTGCCTAAGTGACTCAGGAATCGTGGTCCTTTACTTTTACCAAAACCTTAGGCCCGATGCAGGGTAAATCTCTAGCATCAAGATAATTGGTGAAAGTGTTACATATTAGGAGGGCATATAAATATCATTTTATATGGGATTTCTTTTACGTTTATATACCTTTTGGGTCAAAAACATATTGGGCGACTTGTAGCATGAGTGAAGTCGCGCAATTAGTAAAATCCAATTTTACGTTTGGTTTGCGATTGTTTGAAACTCCATTCGACACTCGACTCGTTTAGTTTTATACACAGCGCTTCTTTCTTTTCTCTCCTTAAACAAACTCGGGAACACAACGTAAACGTAGCTTTCACATTTGGGTAGGGGTCGGATCACCATACGATATGATGTAGACAGTTTAAGCCTGGAGTTTATGCAAGAGGATGTTTTCACATGTCGTGACATCCGACCCTCATCGCTGCACTATAAAACGCTTCAGCGGTGGATAAACTAATCGCTGGAAGAAACACAAAACCCCTAAGAGCATTCACATTTGGTTCTTTATAATTTATATTAGTAAAATCTTTATATTATAGAGATAGTATAATAATGGTTATAAGTAGGAAGATATAGAGAAACTGATGAAACTAGTAAATATAGAGAAAAACTGTTCATCAAAGTAAATTAGAGAGAGAAAAATGTAGTAATAAACGTATAAAAAGTATTATTTAATTGAATATGAAAGAGAAAAAAATATTATTTAATTAAATAAGAGAGAGAAAAGTAGTGATAAATGATTAAATGTATAAAAAATTATTATTTAATTGAATTGGAGAGAGAAAATATAGTGATTTTGATTAATTATAGAGATAAAGATGGAGATATTAATGTGAATCCTTTAAAAGAAAGCAATCGACACCTAAATGGATTTTACAAAAGTAGTAACCAAAGAAGGGAGCGGTCCGGAGATCGTAGTCGGTCAAGTTATCAGAGTTGATTGCACTGGATTCCGTAAACTCCGATCTCTCATTTCGCCCAAATTGCAAAACCCTATTTTACAAAAACGCCATTAGTCTAGCTTGTAATGGAATTCGTACTTCGTTTTTACTTATAAACGTCATATTGTGTAAATCGATTCAGGAAGACTAAAGATCTATCTCATATTTCTGTTTTTTTTTTTTACTTGGAGATTGTTGTGTACTATGAATAGATTTTCAGTTATTAATTTTTCCTGGATTTTTAACATTGTGTGTCTATTTTGATGTAAAGAACGCAAAAACAGCTCGTGAATTAACTTAGTTTGGTTAAAACTAGTATTTTTTGCACTTCCGTTTTATTTATATTTTGCTAAAATCCATTTCTAATCGTAATTTCAGAGACAATTGGTGGTGAAGAGAAAAAATTCTGGAGGTTAGAACTGTTGAATCTTTTTGCTATGTGTTTGATATTGAATTCATCTATATATTGATGTGTTTTTGCTGAGAAAAAGTTGTTTTTTGTTTTTGTTTTTGTTTATATTAGCACTAAAGATCCAAATGAGCAGCCATTCAAGTTCATACTTGGCCAAGGCCAAGCTATTAAAGGTAATATATCATGAAGCTATTTAGGTCAGATGACAGATCTTATTTAAGTAGGCATCAACTAGCTCTAAATCACATGATGTCTAAAATTGTATATAAAAAGGTAAGTTTGTGTCACTTTTATTTGGATGCGTTTTAACTTTTAATGTTTTTTAGGTGGAATGAAAGTATGAAACTATGCAAGTAATTGGTTTACCAACATATGCTGTTTGCAGTTGTAAGAAGTCCAAAAGTTTTGAATACTGGGATTCTCTTTAGATCTTTTTTTTCACGTCTTAATGTATTTATCTTAGTGAATTGGTACTTGTTTTAAACTCCATGAAGTAGTATATGGATCTTCTACAGATTTTGGGATACTTTTTGATCTTGTTTGGTATGGAAGAAATTGGTATTACGTTCATAATCACAGTTTTATTCATCTCTTGTTACATGAAGATTATCTTTTTGAATATTTAACATGATTTGACTTGGAGCAATGTGAACGATCAAAGCAAAAAAGTTTTGAGTTTTTTTTTTTCTTCTCTAAACCTGAATTTTTTCATGGTCTCTTGCTTAGAATTTAGATGCCATTTCATGTGTTTGCTTAGAATATTTATTTTATGTCTACTGAAAAGTTTGAGTTTTTTCCTTTTAGAATTTAGATGCCATTTCATGTGTTTTATCAATGCAGATTGGGATGAAGCTGTTTCGGGAATGCGTGTTGGAGAAGAAGCTCGGCTAACGGTAATTTATAACACATGTTTTTGTGGCATGTGATTTCATATATGGGGAAAGTAAATATGGTGTTGTTGTGCATATAACATGATACACGGAACCCATCGAATCTATGTCATTTGGTAAAAATCAATTAAATCCGATCAGAGATCATTTTTAAATCTTCACCTGCAACCTTCCAAATAGTACTAATCTTTTAAAGGATGTACCTGGTGCTTGAATTTATTTTTATACCATCTAAATCTTTAAACTTGTTATCAAGCAAAGGCCTGTGAAAAATTTACAATCAGATTTTAAATTGTAGCATTATTTAGTTCACTATGAAATCAATAAACTTTTTAATTTTGTAGGTGATTTAATTTATCAAAAGTATTATTTGGAGAAATATGAACACGATATGATGGAGATCAAATACCAAAATAAATTAATTTTAATTGGTTTTAATCATAATGATGTAGTTTTATGAGTTTTGCATACAATGCTACATGCCATTCTTTGTTCAACACTCTATCTTTAAAATTTGTAGATTTTGAGTAAATTTACATTTATATCACAATCTCTGTTTCTGCAAATTAGAGCATCCACATCACATTTTCTATTTCAATCTCTATAATTTAATAAAATATCATATTTTTCCAAATTAATATACAAATTTTGTTTAACCCTTCCCATCTCTTTTTTTTTTTTAGTCTTAATCTATATTTCTCTCACAAACACTTGTTTTATTTCTAATTTTTTTTTCATATACCCTCACAAAAGGTTATAGAGATTGTGAATAATATTCTGTTTAAAGAATCCTTTGCCAGAAAACTTTTAACTTTTAGAAATATAGAATGTGATGTGATAAAGAAGGAGAAGGAGATGGAGATGGTATTTAACCCAACATCTTTAATTTCCAGAGACAAGGAGTGGTATAGATTATCCAATTATAGACAATCTATTTTATTTTTTTGTGAGTGTACAAGAGAGAGCAAGTAATAATAAAATAAGTTTTCATGAGTGTAATAAGATTGAGATATACAATGGAATGTAGAAAAATTGGATATTTGATTCAATTTTAGAGATGGGGACAGAGAATGAAATGTAAATGCTCGAACAGAATCATGTTCATTTCCCCTTTCATAAATTAGAAAGATTCTTACTTTTTTTACTTGTTATTTCTGGTTGAATTCCGTTTCTTAGGTGTTCAACTGGAACCTAATCGTATTAAATTCGGTTCGGTTTTCTGCTATATGGGAACAGTGAATTGATTTGCAATCAGACAGAATGCATTTGTTGATTTCCCGTTCCAATCGCTTCCTGGTTTCCAACATCCGATCATCACTCGTCCTCCAATTTCACACTTTAGAATCTGAAAATGATACAAAACCCTTCTCTCATATCTCGTTTTTCGATTATCAAACCCCTAAGACACCAAACCCAGATCGTGAACAACTCATAGTCAACCTAACCACGATTCTCGAAACTCTAACATGTTACAACAACGATTGGAAACGCGCAATGGAGTTCTTCAACTGGGTTGAATCTGAGTACGGGTTCAAACACAACACCGTGACTTATAACCACATGATTGACATATTGGGTAAGTTTTTCGAATACGATCTTGCATGGCAACTGATCGACAAAATGCCTGAGAGAGA
>WOUH02000015.1:5611268-5623118 GCA_009936405.2 Stevia rebaudiana
ATATACAAAAAAAATTATGAAAACACTAGTATATTTACAAAAAAAAAAATTATGAATAGTAGGTGATTCGGTTCGGTTTGCTTTTTCAGTTATAGAAAAAGAAAAACTGAATTGATATTTTTGGTTGTTTTTTTTTTTATAATTAATTTGGTTTTATGTTCATCCCTAGTTTTTAGTTTTTGTCATATAAATCTAAAATTAAAACTTATTTTTCTTCTTATTATCTTTTTTAACTTTAAAGAACTTACCTTTCATTTATTGTTTAATTGTTATGAAATATACATAATTCCAAGGTGTATACCAAATATTATTTGAAGAGGAATTACATAATACATTAATTACAAATGTTATAAAGGCTTTGATATAGAGATAGTAATTTCTAATGGGTCATTTATTTTGTAATTTTAGTTTGGTAATTATTTAATGAATTATTATCTGATAAATATTGATAATATATAATTTCATAGATTGAGTAATTATTGAAAATTGTGATAACGAATGAGAGCTAGAGTGATTGGAAAATTATACAAGATGTGTCTCAAATGAATGTCATGTGGTAAATTAAAACCTTGTTTTATTAGTATGTAATTATAATTATGTATAGAGTAAAGATTCTAATTTTTTATTTAAACAATTTAAAGAAATATATACGAACCTTTTACTATTTAGCTAGATATTATTATTTTCAAGTTGGCCTAAATAGAATTTTGATAAAACTTATTTTTTCTTACAATTACTTCATACGTTATGTTAAGCTTGATAAAAAATTAGAAAAAAATACTATTCAAATTTAATATACATGTTCAATTTAGGTTATTTAAATAAAAAGAAAATTAAATTTACCGTTTATAGAATTTGTTTCCACAACAAAGAAACAATATTAATACTAGATTACTATATATTATAAAAAAGGTTTTTGAAACACTAAAGAAATTAACTTTTTAAAAGTATGTAAAATATTCCCTTAAATTTTGTATCTTTTAGTTATACGTGTAATAATACATGTTATGTATTTACTAATTTAGAATGTTTTTAGTAAATTATTAAAACAGACAACTCTTCATTGTTTCAAAACAGTAGTACGGTAAGTATATATAGAAATAATACCGGCATTAAACATTTAAACATGCTTTAAATTAATATAAGTAGTTCAAAACAGTTAACTCTTCATTGTTCCAAAATAATAACTCCACTGAAATGAATTATTTATATATATTTAACAAAAAATACCATAAAAAATTAGAGACAGGATCTGACTTAGCACTAATCTTGAATTAATAAACAATAGAGTTTCGTATTTTACACGATTTAGTAATCCGGCTGAAGCTGCTCATGGATCAAATTGCCTGGAGTAGGTTTCTATTTGCGTCATTTTTTCAATTATAACATCTACAATTAGAATATTATTCTTCAAGTTAATTTTTGTCAACTCTCTCCACCTTATAACCACCACCATTTTCCATTGTCCGATCATTACAGTTTACCGACTGCAATTAGTGTGTGTGTGTGTGTTTTAGTGACGGAGATGGCGGAGACATGGCGGAAAAGCATCATATACTGGTGGTTGACGGTGGTAGTTCTTGCCGGAAAAGGTAACGGTCAGCTGGTTGAGAATTTCTACGCTGCCACGTGTCCCATGGTTGAAGCTATCGTCCAACAGACGGTGAACACAAAGGTCAGTCAGACATTCACGACAATTCCGGCCACTTTGCGACTGTTTTTTCATGATTGTTTCGTTGAGGTTAGTATCTTTAAAGAATTTGTACTTCTGTTTTTTTGTTTTTTTATTTTATTTTTTATTAGATGGAATTAAATATGTTTTTAATCATGCAATATATGTAGGGGTGTGATGCTTCGGTGATGATAGCGTCCCCGAATGGGGATGCTGAAAAGGATGCACCGGATAACTTGTCACTCGCCGGTGATGGTTTTGATACTGTTATTAAAGCTAAACAGGCGGTGGAGGCTGTTTGTCCTGGTGTTGTTTCGTGTGCTGATGTTTTAACCATTGCTGCACGTGATGTCGTGATTGCGGTAAGTTGTTAAAACCAGTCTGATAAAGGGTCAAAACGGGTCGGGTTGGATGTGTTTTATTGAGCAACCAAACCATATGAAGTTTATGGACGCCTCACTTAGAACATTGATATAAGAATTTTATCTTCATCTTTACAATTTAACTAAATATTATTTAAGGGTGTTTATTTAAATTTTGTTCAGTACTTATTTATTAGTTTTTTCTTTCCTCTGCTTTTCTTATACAGTCACAGAAAATAAAAAATATAACGAATATGAAAATTTTTATATAAAGGAACAGTATTTATAATATATCAAATTTAGAGATAAAATGAAGAAAGATATTCTTACGGATATGCAAAATATAATAAATTTTCAAATTTTAGAAAATAGAGTTAGAAATAAAGAAGGTAATATGTTATATAGCCAAAATACGTAAATTATTTAAAACACAAATTTACGAGTGCTTATGTGATTTTTGAATTCTTTGCTTAAAATTGTTTTTTATACGAATTATCATTCAGTATATATCCAGAACTGTTCTGTTGTAAAATGTAAACTACTCAAATCTTTGGTGCAGGCTGGTGGGCCAATATTTAATGTTCAATTGGGCCGGCGAGATGGGCTCATTTCACAAGCCTCACGAGTCGCTGGAAACCTACCATCGCCCACTTTTAACGTCATTCAACTCAACACCATGTTTGCCAAACACAACCTCACACAACTCGACATGATCGCGCTTTCAGGGGCCCACACGGTCGGTTTTTCTCACTGCAACCGATTTGCTAACCGTTTATACTCATTTTCACAAACCTCCACCGTTGATCCATCACTAGATTCCACTTACGTTCAGCAATTAATGGCTGCGTGCCCGCAAAATGTGGACCCCAATATCGCGATAAACATGGATCCACAAACCCCAAATGCCTTTGACAATGTTTATTACCAAAACCTAGTAGCCGGTAAGGGTTTGTTTACATCGGATCAAGTTTTGTTCACTGACTCGTTGACTCAGTCAACTGTCAATGACTTTGCCAACAACCCGGGAGACTTTAACGGGGCGTTTATAAACGCGATGACGAAACTCGGGCAGACTGGGGTCAAAACTGGCAATCAAGGAGAAATAAGAAGGGATTGCACAAGTTTTAATTAAGATTGTGCTAGAGCAAATAAACAATGATCGTATGTACTCTTTTTCATCAGACTGTTATTGTTGTAACCGAAATTAGAAAACCAAAAATGAATTTAATGAATAAGTTATCTATGACAATATCCAATGTCAGACAATACTTAAATTTATAGGTTTATCGAGTGGAAATGATATGATGTAAGTAGCGGTAAAGACTTGATTTTAAAAACTTGTACAAAATGATATTAATTATATGAATTATCAAATCTCGTGACGAGATCATAAACCTAACTATGGTCCATGGGCTAAGTAAAAACAACCCACAAAAAAAATACTTATAAATAATAACTTTATTTAAAATTACAATAAAACCGAATTGGCAAAAGAACAAAAAAACAATCCAAAACAAATGTTGAAAATTGGGTAACACAACGATATACAAAACCAAATTCGAGATTCTTAAATCCAACATCATGACGTCTTGATCATTTCATCATCTTGAGAACTTTAACCTCTGGTTTTCCCATAGAGATGCTGATAAACGGTTTTCGTTCGACGCACGAGTATCAAACTCAAGATGAGTGCAATGACACATAATCCCGACATTATCATGCACGTCAAAAAGAAACATACCGAACCAGTGCACTTGAGGGCATCATCGGTATCAAACAATTTGGTCAACATAGAAGTTGACTTTACAATAAGTTGACCACGTTGTTGAGCTTGTTTCTCCGCTTCAGAGTCGTATATAGAGCTAGCAAGGAGCCCAGAAAGGACCAGTGAACCACCCGGGTTTGCAAGAGTCAGGAAATTGTACAAAGCTCCAAATTTTTTGACCCCAAATAGTTCGGAGGCTGTAGCCGGTATGATGGCCCAATGGGCCCCGTATCCTAGCCCAATTAGAAGGGTACCGATGTACATTGCACCGGGCCAACCCATTGCAAGAACTAAATGCCCGATTGACATTATTCCTTGGGCTACAGCTAGAGCTACGGGCCTTGGGTACGCGTAATCCCTGTGACGCGATATAACAAAAGTTACGTAACAAATTTATATTTAAAGGATGTCATGTTGTGGATGGATTTGATAAAAACCCACTTGGGTTAAAAAAACCCAAGAAACCCATTCATTACATGAGTAACAACGTTTTTTAATTTATATTTAGATAAATTCTACATTCAGTTTTATACTTTTGGTAAAAAAATATATATATAAAAAAGCATTGAGTGGATTTTTAAATTTTTTTCTTTTTTATAAAAATGAACAAAGTTACCTATGTAAAAAAAGATTAAACAGAGGTATTTTTTGTTGTTTTCTTTTTATAAAAAGTACTTGGCGCTATTTTGATTTTTTTTTTAACTGACAAAACTGTATATAAAACCAACACTTTAAAAAAAATTAATAATAATTTTACACACATGTTTCGAGGGTTTTTTCAACTCAAATGAGTTTTCATTTAATCCTTCTCCTATCATGTTGATACTTGATATTTCACATACGGGTCGAAAGTTGCTTGAAGTGTATTCTAATGCTAGCAGCATAGGTTTTATGTAATATATATTTTTAATAGATTATAAAAAAAAAAGAGTTATTTACACGATAACCCTATGGTTTGCAGAAAGAGTACCAAAGAAGTAACAAGTTGGATTTAATGTTTCAATTTTGTAACAAATTTGGGTATTAAGTTTAATTTTCGTTAAATTCGGATGAAATGACCAAATTAACCTTTGACTTTTTGACTAGTCAAAGTCAAAGGGTATACTGGTCATTCCACCCTAATTTAATGGCAAAGTTAGCCTTAACACCCAAGCAAGTTACAAAAATGAAAGCATAAACTCTCAATTTGCCACTTTTAGTTACTTTTAGAAATGCTTCTTTTGACCCGTTTACATTCAAATGACCTGTTCGGGTTACATATTATTTATTACCAACAGGTCAAATAGGTCAAATTTTAGAACTTTGCTAAAATTAGAAAGCATCATATAGGAGTTGATCTCGTTAAATGTCACTTAAAGTGTTTCTTTAACCAGACCCAAAAATTAAAAAGTTAAAATTGGTTGCAATCTGAGTTATTTGCATACCTGACAACGATCTCAGAAACATAACCCCCGCCAACACGGCCCAAAAAATTCCAAATGCTGATCATGGAAACAAATATGTGCGTATTATCATACCCCAACGACTCACTCATTTGACCCAAATTGTCAATAATGGTCAAACCCGAACCAGATCCAAGTAAAAGTGTCCAAAACAGGAGCCAAAAATCAGCTTTAATCAACGCTTGTGTAAGATCAAAATCTTCGCCTCGATGCGGGCCCGCTCGCCTTTTAATCCTAACCGCGCCTTCTGCAGCAGCTTGCGCCAATTTTGACTGCAATTGCAATATTCTTTTTTGCCTCTCAGAAGCCGGAAGCAAATCAACATCCGTAGATTTTTCATCTTCGATTTCACTGAATATGATCTCATTTGGATCATGTGAACTTTGAGGTTGTTCTTTGTTTTGTGGTTCGGATAAAAGAGCTTCTTCTTCTGGTGATTTTGACCCAGATGAAAAAGTCAACCATAATGGAATCCCAATTGGAACCACTAATAACACAAACAAAATGAATGTTAAGATTTGAACTATGGTTTGTTTTAGATCAATTAAGTCTTCAACAAGCATAACACCCATTAAATATGCAGCTAAAATGAGACAAACGCAATAAATTAACGAGAAATTTGACGCGTCTGATGATCTAAGTTGTCTGTGACCACCAACTGGTCTGACAATGAACATAAGAGCAATTCCCACCATTGCAGGACCAACAGCAACCATGAATATTAATGACGCGTTATCTGGTGACTTAATTAGCGCGTATATTTGTGTTAATATCGCGCCACTTAATCCTGCAAATCCCTTTAGGATTCCCACAACTGGCCCGCGGCTTTTTGGGAAGTTTTGTACACATGAGACTAATGCCACTGTGTTGAAGTAAGTTTCGCCATTGTTTCCAATGAATATGAGCAAACACATCTGCATATTAATATCATCAGAATCTTAAACCATGATTAAATCATCAAGATTTTTGAAATTGATGTCATTAATTACATGTTTTAATCTGATTCTAAAATATTAGTTAGGAGTAATTAACTCTCATGATTTAGGATTACGATTTATTATCATTAAACGGTAATCCAACAAAATCAAAAGCTAAATTACTTCATATGGATCGAATTGAATGAAATCCTCGTTTGAATAGGTTCATAATCAATAATCATTAACAATCAGATCAGAATACACAAACAAAATCAAGTCCAATTGAATTATTAAATAGAGACTCGTAATACTCACGTTTCGTTGACTAAGATAAATAAGATAGGATTAACAATACTTACAACCCACAATGGCAATATCGGAGCTCTTCCGGTGACGATGAGCCAGACCCAACCGTATCCAACCAGATTCTGAATCGCACCAACAAGCAGAAGAGCCCACAACGGTAAAAATTCCGACATACTTCCGGCCAAAAACCCGACACTGTCACCGAGATCTTTAGCAACTCCTAATCTGGCAACCTGCTTCTGATTGTAGTTCAACGAGCTCTTGATCACCGGCGATATACTTCCGAACACGTACCCGACACCGGCGCACGATTGGACCCACATTGCCGCTACAAAAACAAGCCATCTGTTGTTGAAGAAAGTGATGAATAATTCTTTGATTCGAGCCATTGTTTTGAATTCAAGTGAAATAGAGAGAGGTGGAGAACAGATTGTGGGTGTTTGGTGGTGGTGTTGTAGCTATTCCGGTCTCAGATAAAGAAGATCTGTGTGACCAGATTGGACTTTTTTGTGTGATTTTGATTTGGGATGCTGATTGCTTTGCTGTGTTTTTGTATTTTTAAAACGATACCTGTGTGATTTGTCAGGATATATCAAATAAAATACGTAACTATTTTAGTGAAAAATATCAGGCACGACAAGACTGGTTTTTTTTAATATTAAAAAAACATTATTTTGTTTTGTTTATAAGTTAATAATAGAAGTCTTTTGCATTCTTCTTTTGTTTGTTTGACAACTAAAGTGTCGTAACTTTTGAATTGTATTTTTTAAGATGTTTAACATGATGGTATTAAGGTGTTATTGAAAAAGTATAATTTTTTATGAAGGTTCAAGTCTAATTACCAATTTTAAGAGTAAAAAATTTGTGTGTATATAAGTTAACATTCAAAATTCTTACTAGTTACATGATATAGTCAGTGCTGTAAAAGTCGACCTAAACAGTGGCTAGACGCCTCGATTTTAGGTTAGACGGCTTTTTAGGCGTTAGATGGGTCCAGACGGGTGTGTTGTATGAGTGTATGTATGTATGAGGAAGCTCTATGACCAATACAGGAAGCTATATGCCCAAAGACCTCATGGCATACCACCTAAGAACTTGGCTTATAACCCTGTAGTAATTGTACAACTTTGGATGTATTGACATAAAATAACTTAATATGGGTCGTGCAGATCTATATGGGTCGTACATGGGGGCAAGTACTGGTCGTATTTCCGTTGTCTTCGAGATCTTAAGTATCTTGTGTGACTATTAAAATTGGTCCTTATATGTACTATAAATATTCGTAAATCAAAAATTGGTTTGACAATCTAATAAATTTATGAGTTAATGGATCTCTATGTCATTTGTAATTGAATTAAAACTTTAATAAGTTAAATAATTTTAATTGTAAATCATATACATTTTTGTCATAAATATAGTTATATGTAAAAATTAAAAAATTTCTGGCTTTTAAAAATCAGGGCCCTATGCGGTCGCATCTCCTGCACACCCTCATAGCGCCACATGCGCATTGGCTATACTAATTGTATTGATGTATGAGTCGTACATACTGATATGGGTCGTACATGGGCGCAAGTACGAGTCGTACAGGCTTGTATGGGTCGTACTTCCACCGTTAGACCATATGTCAGAGAATATACAGAGAATATCGTGTACTTGGTTTAGGTACGACACGTACAATCATGTACGAGTCGTATTCGAGATGTTGAAAAATGGATTTAAGGTGTGGAAATATTAGGGGGGGGTAGTATTTGGCTGGGTCTTAAATAAATTACTCTTCTATCATTATAAAAGGTACCCCTTAATCCCATTGTCTAAAAAAGAAATTTTTTTTTTCAGAAAATTCAGTCTAAAATAAAACAAACTTTATATTTTGAGACAATGAGGGGCTATTTGTTTATCTTTTAACAGGCTCTTAATGGTTCAGACCTCTTACTGGTTCAACACTTAATGGTTCAGACTGTTTGTTTCACAAGCAAATGTCTGAATGATTAAGACTTTTGCCTCTGAATGGTTAAGCATTATACAAAGTCTGAATGGTTAAGACCTCTTATCTAAATAGGTCAGACATTTTCCTCTGAATAGTTAAGTATTATATTACCTCTTAATGGTACAGATCTCTTACTGATTTAGCACTTAATGATTCAGACCTCTAACTGATTCAACATTTACCCATTCAAAAATAGTCAAACAATCTGAGATGATTTGTAAACATCCATGGTTTGACATGGTTTGTGTTTAAAATAAAATAAAGATAAATAAAAGCCAAAACCTCATAAACACTAATCAGAGGTTGGCCGTTAAAGAAAAAAAAAACTTGGAGATTCCAAGTAATAACTTATTTCTCACACGTTGTTCATGTGGCCCGCAAACCAAGAGACGGGTCGACCACTCAATTATTAGTCAGCCGTTTTTGTTAATTAGAGGGAAAGGAGTGGATGCTCGGAAAGAAATGGGGAGATGAGGTGACATTCGGGGAAAAACGGGAACACCACCCCCATTTTCGGGGTGGTGAAAAACAGGAATTATCACCAATTTTCACTGGAAGAAGAGAGGAAGAAAAAGAGGGAAATGAGGAAAGTGGGGAAAAATGGGATGGTTATGGGAAAAATGGAAAAGCTGATGTGGCGCTGATGTAACAGTAAGGAAAAATGAGGAAAAACGGGAGGCCTCCCTCCCCTCTAATGAAATATTACAAAAAATGAAAATAAAAACAAGTTGGTCCCGAGTCTATTATATTTATGGAAAAGTTTACCTGAATTCTAGCTACCTAAACTTTTGTATGTGGTCACCTCGTTCAATATGTTCGCACCATTTTTTACCTGTCTAGTTTGTTCATTTTTAGTGGGTGTATCGGAATATGTATTTGTGAACTTATGATTAAAAGTTATTTTTATAGATTTCAATTACTAAAACTATATCAAAAAATTATTCAAAATCAATATGAAATATATCATGATAACAATTTCATAGCTTTAATTATTTTGATCTTTTAAATAATATTTATTTGTTGCTTTTTGAACGACAATTTTTTGCTTTTTTTTAGCTTTTATTATTTTGCTTGCCCAGAGTTTTGGACCCACAATGGTTGTGGGACTCTCATCTTATGGTAGGTCTCAACACTCATTTCGGTATATATTTACATTTAAAAAAGACATTAAATATCAATATATTTAGTTTGAAGCATGAAAACAGATATGTGCTTATTTTCAAGCAATCAGATAGATTTCACTCAAAAAATTATTTGTTACCAATTTCATATCTTATCATAGCAAAATACCAATTTGTTACCATCTTGAATGAATTAAATTGTGATAATAGTTTTCATAGGCTAGGCGGCTAGCTTTGGATGCTTCTCATATCACTGCATGTCACCATATTTACAAAAAAATAAAGTTGTGTCTGAATAGCTCGTTGCATTTTTATGGTGGCTTCTGATATACGCTTATTAACCACTTATACATGCACATTACAAGATTTGAACCATTCATATACAATAGAGACGAACCATTCATATATAATGGAGACGAGACACCTACCACTAAATTGCCTCTCGGTGACAATTGAGCTATCTATGGTACTTTATGATTACAGGGAAGGTTGAAACGAGAAACACTTTCTCGTGTGAGAACCAAAAACTAACACTTAAGTAAACTTCATACATTTTTTATTTATTTATAAGTTATTATTATTTTAAATGATTTCCACCATTGAATAACAAATTTTCTCATCTTTCAAACGAGCATAATGGAGTCATATAAAAAAATAAAAAAATACGTCTATATTTTATCGATATTACATATATGTAGCATGTATGAGGTTAGACTTAAAAGAATGAAATTGAAAAAAATATAAAAAGTTGGGTCAAACGACCTCCGATTGAGCTCATTTTGGCGACAATGG
Organism: Stevia rebaudiana; assembly: GCA_009936405.2. Lineage (NCBI taxonomy): Eukaryota > Viridiplantae > Streptophyta > Magnoliopsida > Asterales > Asteraceae > Stevia > Stevia rebaudiana. The sequence goes on from WOUH02000015.1 coordinate 5,621,636, forward strand.
AACCGTCTCGTCGAACTCTACGATCTTAGCCTTTAGTTTTTTTTGGTTTAGCTTTAAGGTTTGAATATAAGACCATGGGGTATGCGTTATGGTTAGAAGTGTGGGTGGTTGTGCCACGAAGGCGCTACGTGGGCAACCACTTGAAGATGGGTTTGGAGGAAATGCATTGTGTTTGTGATAATGATTAATTAATGATAAAGCTCGAGTGCTTCGTCCATAACGTCTTGATCACTTTGACCGCTTTGATGAGTTTGCACTTTTTTGTTGTAGATACTGTTAAATTGGCAAACTATTCCATTCATATCTCGCCACTTGCTTGATATCATGTCGTTTGCCAGTACTCCCCACGAACCGTAGCGGTAAAAAAACTTTGTAGACTTTTTTCCAGTACTCCGCTCCCGGTTGATAGTTACCTACAAATATATATTTCAAACGTAATAATAATAAAGGAAAAAACAATACAAAAAATTGAAAAAAAAAATTATACCAAGAATCGGGTGTTCAGATGTGTCGACCTGACGGATGGACCGTAGGGAGATCTTTAAGCGTGTTAAATGGAAATAAATTTATATGTTTTTGTGCATAATTATATGAAATTGGATAACTATGGTAAGAAGTGCTTTTGCAGGTTAAAGGAGCATAAAAGATGCAAATATGAAGCACGAGATCGATCGGGACGGAAATCGGTGGCTCGCGGTAGAAGAATGGAAAAGATAGAAAAATTTGACTTTCCTAACGTAGCTTACTGTAGCTACCGTAAGCTACGATAGCCTGATTATGCACCGTAGCAGCACCCCCATTCAGTGGCGAGCTACCGTAGGGAAGAATCTTTGCTTTAGGCTACCGTAAGCTACGGTAGCCACCGTAGCTTACCGTAGGCCCTGACGGGAAATTATCATTTTTCGTTTATAATATGGTGAAACTGTTTTAAAAGATGTCAAAGGAGCATTGGCTACTTATCAACTTTGGGGTGACTTTTCACATATTTTTGCACCATTTTCGATCTACAAACCTTTGGGGAAGACTTTAGGGCAGATGTTTATGTTTTTGTGGTTGATTCATCCTCAATTCATGTGACGCCCCAAACTCCATGGGCTTGTCACGTCATCGGATTTACACAAAAGCACAATGATTTAACAGTGATTACACAGCAGCAGAAAATAAACTCATTATATTATATCAAAGTGCTGATTACATTGATTTCAGATTAATATACATCATATATCACTAACTATTGCCAGCTATCTATCTAGGTCCGCCAATGCCTCCCAGTTAATCCATTAATCACTTGCATCCTGATGCTTCACCTGCATCTGATATGCATACATAAAAACGTCAGCTTACGCTGGTGAGTTCTAAGTTTACAATTCACTTGTCTCTTTCGAGACATTTACTAACAATCAAATTAATATTATATCATATAATATTCAACCAACCCGACCTCATTCAATTCATATGTAAAAGACTTTAATAATCAATTAGT
>WOUH02000015.1:5654335-5667610 GCA_009936405.2 Stevia rebaudiana
ATACGTATAGTCAAAGGCCGGAAAGTCACCGGTCAACTGCAGGAAAACGGCCAGTTGTCACAGGCGTCATAAAACTTTAATACTATATATGTGAGCATCTTTCATTTTTTTTATTTTAGTTTTATTTTTAATTTTATTTTCCAACCAATCAAAATATCTTACATTAATCTCCTACCAATCACAAAAACCACATCAACCTCTTACTTTTTACCCACTCACACCCAGTGGCGAACCCATATTTTTTTCTTATGGGGTCACTCTTTTTAGGTGCTAAGAATTTTAACAACCCAATGTTAGAATTTTTGGGTCGGGTCGGGTTGTTCTATGATCCCTAAATTTAAAGTTTCAACATTGTTGAAGTTGAGAAATAAAATAAAGTGGGCACTAACTTAGTCGGGTGACCACTCGTCAATTGGCTTCTGCCTCATGCTAAGAACATATTGTAGCCCAGTGAGAAGATATACAAACTATATTAAACCTTCAAGCAATTTGATGCAATGTAGAACCAATTTTTGTTTTAAAGATTTCTACATTTAACCAAGCAAATTGATTGATGCAACATATTAAACCTTTAAACCCCCTAAATTTAATGTTTATTTGAAATCAAAAGGCTGAGACATAATTTCCATTTAAACAACTGAGTAATCTCTTAAAAAACATAGAAAATAGGCGCATGCCCACTCACTTCAATAGCTCATATATTTCTTCAACTAACTGTCATTACATACCATTAGATTATAAGAACAGGAAGATATGATCACAACGAAAGATTAGAGATAACAATTATCCTTTGAAAGGAGTGAAGTGTCTCTATTCCAATCATGAGAGGTATAATTAACAAAAAAAACTATCTGATCAACAAAAGCAAATCAAAGAATGACTCTTTAGATGTTTCCAATTCTAATAATCCAATCAAGCTCCATGAATAACGATCACAAATTCGGAATTTAGTGTTTAGGAGCGATTTTGGATGGAGTTGGGACGATTTTAGGGTGTGGGGTACGTGGTGAAGTCTATTCAATTGAGGGTTATCAAAAAAAAGGTAAAAAGATAAAGTTGTAGCAAGAATCAAACCTTATACTTTGAAAGAAATACAAGATCATGTTACGCTAAAAGCACCATTGCACCAGCTACTACTTTGTTTAAACTTTCACTCAAATTATTTATGGGGTCAACTTCGAAAAAACAAAGGGGTCAAATTTTTTTTAGAATTATACGTTCTATTACAGTTATGGTTTTTAAATTCAATGGTATCGCTTGACCCATACTCTTCAACGTAGGTCCGCTCCTGCTCACACCCCACATATCTGAGCATTCTCTTGTGTGACACACCCACTCACCCAGGCACGCCGCATAGTCTTATATTCTTAACTGAAAATTTCAAAGTTTTTTAAAAGGCTTCTTTTTAAACTGTTTTAAAACGTTTTGTACACATCTTTGATCGCAGAATTTCTTAAACTCCTAATATATAGTCTAAATAGATTTATTACACATACGTGAAATTTCGTAAAACAAGGAATGATTTTATGTAATTTTACATATTTTTTTAGGATAGCCAATCACGTATATAAACGTTACTATCATATTTACCAAAATACCTCTTCCCCCACAGTTTCAAATAAAATTTGTTCGCCATTAACACTCACACCGGAAAAAGTACGAGCATTTCTCTTAACATTCTCTCTCTCTCTCTCTCTCTAATTTTCTCTCTCTAGGTTTCCTTCAGGACGTCTACCCATCTGCAACTTTCTTCTGTTCATCTTAAAAGTTGTTCAGATTGAATTATTCTTTCACCACTGAATAAAATCAATAGGAATTTGGTGACCTTTTTGTTGCGATTAATCTCGTGTAGAAATTAGGGCTTGTAACGGCTGTTCAACAGTGGGGTTTCGTAGCTTTGAGTGTCTGCCGTTTCGTTTTCCAATATGAAGCAGTAGCAACGTTGATCCAACGGCCAGGATTTCGACACCGAATGGAGGGAGGTAGTAGTAGCATCTTTTTAACACATTTAATTCTTGCAACAACTTATCAATTTACATTATTGTGCTGTGTATTGATGTTATATTCGAAGTGGGTGAGTGAGTTGGTTGTAAGGGTTTTCTTGAAAGAAAGTTGAGGTTTTTTTTATTTTTATTTTTAGTGACATTTTAGAACATGATGAATACGGTAACTATGTGTTGTATGTGTATCATTGGGGTTGATGTGAAGGTTAGGGTTCATTTTCTCAAACTGTTGTCTGCCTCACTGTTTTAATCAATCGTAGTAGTTAGTTTATGTATTGGCAATTCAAGATTTTTTTTTTGTAGAATGTTGGATGCCTACTAATAGACATGATATTGATTATGCGTGTGAATTATGCTTGATTCAGTGATAATTTGATTGATTTAATCTTGTTTTCTTTTCTATATTACCTTGATATACTCTTATCTAAATCAAGATTTTCCCTTTTAATATAGTATGTATTTATAACCTACATTTTAATACTAACAAGTTAAGGTATCAAAATAGGCTGATTTGAGGTTCGTACTTGGAAAGCACGAGGATTTATAACTTTAAATTATAAGTTAAAGCAGTATTATGAAATATGTTGGTTTATTGTCTATTGTGATTGGATTCATTAGCTGATTACATATGTGATGTTTGGGATTCCAACTTACCTAAATTCTAAATGGATTATACTAAACAGAGTTTTTTGCTTTGTATAGTTTCCTAAATGAGATTACTTATTTTATGGGTAACAATAACATTTAGTGAATGATAAATTGTATTACTTGTGCAGTTGTGCCTAAAAGAGTTGAGTTGAACCGCAGAGAGATGTCAATGGATTATGATGACAGTGAATTCAATATCCATAATGTTGGATTAACTGAAGAAGTGGGGTCCACAGTTTCTCCAGTTTTACGCCCATATGACTATGAAAACGGGGGGAATTTAGGGTTTGATAGTTTGGTTGAGAACGAGGTTTTTCTTGGTATAACGGGTCAGGAAGATAATCAGTGGATTGAAGAGTATTCACATGGTACTAATTCAACTCTGGTAGAATCAAGACATGATAATGCATGGTCCGAAGCAACTTCTTCAGAATCTGTTGAAATGCTTCTAGAATCAGTTGGACACGAGGTGTTGGTAACTGAATCAATTGATGAACATCGCGGTTTAGCTCCGAATATGGATCCTAATTCGAAGCAAGATTATGAAAATAATAATCAGAACCAAGAAACAACAGTGACAGACAAGGAAGAAGAGTTGGGAACCGAAGAATTGGATGTAAGTGATGAACGTGGTAGCGTAACTGTTATTATGAATCCTAATTTAAAGCAAGACGATGAAAATAATAATAATCAGGAACAAGAAACAATGGTTACAAACAAGGAAGAAGAGTTGGCAGTTGAAGATTTGGATGTGTGTGATGAATGTGGTAGCTTATTTATAAATACGGATTCTAATTTGAAGCAAGATGATGAAAATAATATTCAGGACCAAGAAACAATGGTGACAAACATGGAAGAAGAGTTGGAAACCGAAGAATTGGACGTTATTGATGAATCTGTTAGGTTATTTATAGATATGGAACCTGTTTTGGAGCAAGATGATGAACATGATGTGCAAGAAGCAATGGTGAAAAACATTGAAGAAAACGGGGCATTGGCAACTGAAGAATTGGATGTTAGTGATGAACATGGTAGGTTAACTATAAATATGGATCCTATTTTGATGCAAGATGATGAAATTAATCATGCGCAAGAAGAAATGGTATCAAACAAAGAAAAAGATGTGGCATTGGTAACTGAAGAATTGGATGCGAATGATGAATCTGGTATGTTAGCTACAACTATGGATCCTAATTTGAAGCAAGATGATGAACATAATCACGTGCAAGAAAAAATGGTATCAAACATGGAAGAAGAAGAAGAAGAAGAAGAAGAAGAAGAAGAATTGGATGCAAATGATGAATCTGGTAGCTTATCTATGGATATGGAACCTGTTTTGACGCAAGATGATGAAAATAATAATCAGGACCAAGAAACATTGGATCCTAATTTGAAGGAAGGTGGTGAAAATAATCATGTCAAAGAAGAAATGGTAACAAACAAGGAAGAAGATGATGAAGATAATCAGGTACAAGAAACAATGGTAACTAACAAGGAAAAATTGGACGTCAGTGATGAACTTGGTAGCTTATCTATAGATATGATGCAAGATGATGTAAGCAATCATGCGCACAAAGAAATGGTATCAAACAAGGAAGAAGAATTGGATGTAAGTGATGAACATGGTAGCTTAACTGTAGATATGGATCCTAATTTGAAGCAAGACGATGAAAATGATCATGTAGAAGAGGAATTGGTAACAAACAAAGAAGTGGGAACCTTGATGACTGAAGAATCGAATGTGAGTGACGATTTTGGTAAATTAACTACAAATATGGATTCTGATATGATGCAAGATGATGAAAACAATCATGTTGAAGAAGAAACTGTAACAAACAAAGAAGTTGGGGCTTTGCTGACTGAAGAATTGGATGCGAGTGATGATTCTGGTGAATTAACTGTACATATGGATCCTAATTTGAAGCAAGATGATGGAAACAATGACTTAATGATAATAAATGAGACCAATGATCATTTTTCAGGTTGTAATGCGAGTTTTGATTGTGAAAATGTCATTGTTAGGATTATGAAAGACTCTCAAGAGGTGGGTGAAGTTTCTGAAGTTGAGTTAGATTCAGATGGTTTTGCAACTGAAGAGTTGAATGCGAGTGAACCTCGTAACTTTGCTATAAATGTGGATCCTAATTTGAAGCAAGATGATGAAAACAATCAATCACACGAAGAAGTGATATTGAATAAGTCTCAAGATCAGTTTTCTGATTCTAACACGAGCTTTGATTTTCAGAAGGATAAAGTTTCTGGTATAGAGTTAAATTCAGATTTATTAGCTAACAAATGTGAGGAAAAAGTTGATGGTAGATGTGATGATGAAAATTTGACTGTTGAATTTCCTGAAAACCAACTGCAAGAAGATCTTTCTACTTCTAGGATAGAATGTATGACTTTGGATGCTGGTAATGAATGCAATTTACCAAAATGTCCCTCCATCAATGAGGCTGAGTGTACTACCGAGAACACAGATAATAATCCAATAGGCAGTCAAACTGGAGTTGAAACTTGTAAAATCAGTGTTGAAAATCCTTCAAATGATGAATCTTTTAATAAGCCGCCATTTGAAATTGACATTTCTGCTGATGATGAGTCAATGCCAGCTGCAAGTTGTGATTTGCTGATGAGGGCTCATGATAGCAATTGTGCGGTCACTGATTACCCTGAGGCGAATGAACTTAATAATGATGTTATGGACGATGAAAACGCAAAATCAGAGAATCTTGTTTCTCTAAAATCAAACGCGTGTTCTCCATCAAAAGCTTCTGATGTAAAAACTAGTCATGCTGAAGAATCAGAAAAACCAGACAGTGTATTTGACCCGTTTAAAATGAATGAAGTGAACATTATTATCGATGTGGATACTAATATGACAAAAACATGCTCATTATCTGTAAAAACGGATCTTGTAGAGACTCCAAATGGTCACAATGGGAGTTTAACCGACAAGGATCAGAGTCCAGTTTCTAATCCATCTGGTTCAGTTCATCAAGGTCTGGTAGATGATGACATACAATCATCTGATCAAGATGGTGGTACGCGTATCGATCATGATGTCAATTTCAATGAGGAAAGAAACACAAACACTATGTTGCCTTTGGAGTTGGACATTGCAACACTTGATAGCCAAAAAGATGTTGAATCAATCTCGTCTGCTGAAGACTGTAAGACTCGAGTATCTGAAGCTGATGTCACCATTTTAGTTGAACCAGGTATTTCACCCTACAGACACATATATTTCTTTTAAAAACATAAAATCTATATATAATTATATAAATACACATGCGCGTGCAACTCATTGCATTTGTTCTTGCATCAGCAATTGCTGCTGTGAATTCTGATATGATGGGTTCAGTTCACCATGATAATGAGAAAAATGAAGAAGAATATGTCAGTGTTGATGGAACCTGTGAAAACGAGTCTTTGAAAGTTGCAAGTAGTATGGTAGATTCTGCACGATTATCTGTGGTTGAAACAGGTGCATCTTCTGACTGTGTTGCTGAGCTGGCACAAGTGGCTAACTTTGATGGTCCGTTGGGTTGCTCCACATCGTTGATTATTGATCTTCAACCTTGTGATTCATCGGAAAAAGGCGGTGATAATGTTGAGGCTGTAGATGGTGTTCAAGAATCTATCTCTGAACGTCATGGTGAGACACCTCTAACTTTCGCAGAATCTTATATTTTACGAAACTTTGTGGTTTAAGTAAAATGAAACTTGCTGAATTGTTGTTTGCTCTGCATTCTTCGTAAATCAGATGATGGGTTTTTTTAAGCGGGTCATTATAGATGGAGGATCAAATAGCAACAAGATTTTGCCTAAAAAGGCTAAAAAATATTTATAAAAATGACGTTTCACAACTCTAACGAACTTCGATCGAACTCATTCTGGCGGCGTTGGACGTGTTTCATTGAACTGTACAATCTTATCTTTTAGGGTTTAGAATTAGCTTTTGAGGTTTAGGTTTAGCATCTCAGGTTAAGCTTTAGGGTTATTTTGGCATTTCGGGTTTAGCTTTAGGGTTTAATTTTAGGGATTGGTTTTAGGGTGTAGCTTTAGGATTTAGGTTATAGTATTTGACGAGTTGGTTCCAATGTTGTCTGATTGAGCTCAATCAGAGTTCGTTAAAGTTGTCAAATGTCATTTTTTAAATTGTTTTTAGCCTTTTTAGTCAAAATATTGTTTTAGCAGATCTCACCCGATCATTATATATAAAAATGCATTTGCTTCTGTTTCTGAGATCTGATCACTCAACTGGATTTGCAGTTAACATGTCAAATGAGGAGCATAAATCCACTGATGTCGTGCTTACCAATGAACGTGATTATAGTCCTATTAAGCATGTGGAAGATAGTTCTATCTCTATGGATAAAGTTGATACCGTTTCGCCTTTTTTGAACACAAACGATACCGAAATTTCGCAGAGTACAAGTTTAAAACGAAATGAAGGTACCATTGATGAGAATACCTCACTTCCAGATGCAACAGAAGACATACAGGAAAAAGCGCAATATATTTCTTCAAAAAGTGATATGAAAATAAATAAAAGTTTTACTTTTGATGTTAATACAACTGGTGGACTTGAAGTAACAGACACGGGTCTGCAGTTATTTCCTACCTCTCACACTTGTAATTTATCAACGGTAATATTCTTTACATTAATCTTTAAATTTCATATGATTAACTTATAATGCCTTTGTAACACTAATTATTGTTTCTAATCTGTGCTGTAGAATCTGGAACTTTCATGTACAGAATCTAGCAATTGCGCAGTGGATCTTAGATTACAAAATGAAGCTACTGTTGTTACTCCTCAAAGTGGGTCCGTTTTAACAGGACCCAAAGCGCGTAAAAAAAGGCGCAAGTCAGTTGGACAAGAAACTGTAAAGAAAGTTAAAGAAACAATTACCATACGATCGGGACGAGTAAAAAAATCATCTTCTATGTTGGTAACACCTCCACCGACAACATCAAATCATGTTATTCAGTTTCAAGAGTCAAGGTCTAAAGAGAAGGTTGAATGCGGTGTTGCAAAACCAACTGGTATATCAAATCTGCCAGATTTGAATAGTGCAACTTGTGTATTCCAACAACCTTTTACTAATAATCAACAAGTTCAACTGCGAGCACAAATATTGGTATATGGATCATTAATGTGAGTAATTTTCATTGTCAAACACATATACTGCTATATGGATCATTGATGCAAGTAGGGTACAAGAATCAGGTTCTAAGAAAATTTGGCGGAATGCTTGTTGTTCCTCATCTTCTTGTTTGTGTTAATAATTCAACAAACAAATCAATTCATTTTTTGGCAAAAACAAAGAGTTTTGATAAATCAACAATTGTTGGTCAAGTACTTTTCTCACCTTGATTCAAACACAAGTACATGCATTTTGCACTTGAGGATGGACGAGTAAACATGCATTTTTACATCTTCTTGTAAATTTAAGTTAGATGTATATATATATATATATTTTGAATCTATGAATCTCTTGGCTGAAATGTGTCAAATTGTGGTTGCAGATCAGATATGCCGCCTGAAGAACCGCACATGATTGCTGCATTTGGACAATCTGGTAAGTTTATATCTATTTGTTCTCTTTGAAGTTAAACTGACATTTTTTATACTGAAATATATATAAATAACTGTTATGTAATTCCAGATGCCGATAGAAAAACATGGGAATCTGCTTGGCTTGCTTATGTGGAGAGAATTCACCGTCAGAAATCCAACACCAACACCCCTGTTACACCACAACCACGATCAGGTTAATTTCAACAATAATTATTTTTCATGTATTATATATAATTCAAATAACATTTAAAGCTTCATTACAGACTTAAAAGATGTATACCACAAAAGTAATGCACCAACACCTCTGAGTCCACTAATTCCAGTTTCATCGCCTTTATGGAACATGTCAACACCATCTTACGTTGGTTTTCAATCAAGAAATGTTGCATTTCAACAACCATTTACTCCAATACATCCTTCTGGTTTTCAAACTCCACCTAACCCGTTGTGGCTAACTCAAAGTCATCCGTTTCTTGGACAATGGGGTGTTGCTTCTTCACCAGCTTTAACCACTCATCGGTTTTCCGGATTACCAATAACCGAATCGGTTAAGTTGACTCCGGTCAAAGCTTCTGGAAGTGGTCAACATGCGTATTCTATCCCTGTGTTTACTTCCGTATCTGTTGATGGAAAAATGACTTCTGATGATTCGAAAAGTAGTAGAAAGAGGAAAAAAGTTACGAGTCAAGTTGTGATGAGTTCTCCAACTGCTCATATGGTTCCTCGTGTTACGGGTCAGAATCATAATTATTTTCCGTTTTTTATTGAAAACCAGACGGATTCGGTTACTGTTTCAACACCAATTGCTTCTACAAGCAGCGGTTCTGGTAGGTTTATTTCTGTTCATGATTATTCTAGATTAGGGGATAATGCAGAAGATCTGTTGAAATTAGTCGAAAACGGTGACATGCAAGAATCTAGAAGTATTAAAAGAACAAAAGTTACCACCAGTCCAGCTGTCAACCAAACACCTGTTTCAACTCCATCTTCTGTTTTTTATACTTCGTTTCCTGCATCTGTTGCCACGTCAGCACCTGTTTCCAGCACTTCTGAAAGCGGTGTTAGAATTGGGTATCAAAACGTGGAGAATGTTGTAGCAGTTGAAGAGACTTTGACCAAAGTCAATGAGTCAAAGCTACAAGCAGAGAATGCTGCTTTGTTAGCTGCTGCTGATGTCAGCAACTGTCAAAATGTATGGAGTCGGTTGGATAACCAAAAGAATTTTGGTGTTGTTTCAGAGTTAATGTCTTCAATAACCGCTGCTGCTTCTGTTGCTAAAATGGCATCTGCTGCTGCTAAAATCGCATCAAACGTTGCAGAAGAAGCGAAATTAATGGCTGATGAAGTGTTTTCATCAAGCAAATTTGAAAATTTTGATCATAATTTACATCCGTATGATATCAACAAAGCTACACCTGCATCTATTTTGAAAAATGCGGATAAAACAACCGAAAACCATCCTAATTATATTATTTCTGCTGCAAGAGAAGCTGTGCGACGGCGAATCGAAGCGGCTTCTGCTGCTTCCAAACATGCTGAAAATCTAGATGCTATTGTAAAGGCTGCTGAGCTGGCAGCGGAAGCCGTATCACAAGCCGGTAAAATTGCTGCAATGCGCGATTCATCGGTTTTGAGAAAGTTGTCAGAAGCGGTCCCTGAGGGTTTTTGGAAGACATCACAGTCAGCATGTGGACAAGATTCAAGACTAAATCTGAATAACAGCAAATCGGGTAAAAAGAATGTTTCTGATGTGTTTATGGAAGAAATTCAGACTTTGAAACATGGTCAAAAATCTAATTTGGCGCATAATCAGATGATGGTTATTGATGATAATTCAGTTTCTAAAGTTCCCAATTTGCCCACCAATTCGCCCCATAGTTGTTATGTTGTTGGACATAATATTCCTCAAAATACTCCCGCCATTTGGGAAGAACATAACATTAAGGAGGGTAGCCTTGTAGAGGTAACTGGAAGTTTAATGTTTCATATTTCTGTTTTTTACTACTTCATTTGCTTATTTTCACCTGTTTGTGTTTTAGGTATACAAGGAAGATGGTAAATATAAAGGTGCATGGTTTGCTGGTAATGTATTGAATTTGAAAGATGAAAATGCGTTGGTTTGTTACACCGGTAAATATGACCGTTTAATAATATCTGTTACTTGAATATATTGTAGTGATGGTTTTTCTCTAACGAAGTAATTCTGAACCAATCCGTTCAATTTAATCAGTACCATTTGTGTACTGCAAAAGTTTACATCGTAATCTGGATAATATTAAGTTGATCATGTTTATAGGAATTTTTTTTAAAGCTTTGTTGCATTGTATTGAAGGGTCGGAGAAAGTGAAGGAATGGGTGTCAATTGAAGTCAAAGGCTGTGAGGTGGCACCTAAGATACGCGTTGGTCATCCTATGACTAATATTCAGTTTGAAGGCGCGAGAAAGAGACGCAGAATAGCTGTTACAGATTATGTTTGGTCAAAGGGTGACAAAGTTGATGTCTGGATGCAAGATTGGTTAGTTTTTTTTTTTTTTTAATTAATTTTTTTAATCATAGTTTTTATTTCATAATGTCTTCTTGGATGATTACTCAAATTCATGATGTTCATTGAGTATGCAACTTACTTTTACTTCCACGAATGAGAATGGCTTACAATCCTAGAAGCGGTACAATTTTTTTAGTTGAAATTTAAAGTATAAATAATAGATACTTTGCTATATTTTTTAATGTAACATAGTTGATGATATAGCATATAAAGAATGGAGGAAGTATTGTTTGGTTAAGAGCATTCACAGTAGCTTCCCCATATTTATGTGAGGGGAACCTGCATAATTTAGGATGTGGTTGAGAGTGGTTGTGAATAGAGGAGAGAGAAATATTTGGGGTTTTGGTTGTTTTTCCCCCAAAGTTAGGAAAAAATATGGAGATAGGGGATTTTGGTGTATGAGAGAGAAAAGGTAATGATGTTATTTTAATAGTTTTTTAAAGTGGTTGTGAGTGAATGAGAGAGAGAGATAATGATAAAGGTATGAAAAAATATTATTTAATTAAAAAAAGTACAAATGGGGATGGGGAAGCTACTGTGAATGCTCTAATCATATACCTTTTACCTACAAAATAATTAAATTTTTTATTTTTGATTCACAAGATTAACCATCACAATTTTAAAAAAAAGTAAACAAAAAAACAAAATTTCAAATGACATGATAACTTAATGTTGTAGGTAAAATGTATAAGATTAAAACACTTATTTAAAGTAAAGTGACCTAATTGGAACAAAAAAAAATATGAGTGATTTAATTGGAACAAAACTGAAAGTTGATTACATTTCTAAAATTCATTGCAATCAACCTTTTTCCTTTATTTGCTTTTGGGACCGACAATAATAAACGAAATTACAAAATTTTAATATATGGTAACTAAAGGAAGTAAAAAAAACTCGCTATCATAGGCATTTTGTATATTACACTCGGGTTAATAGACGTTGAAGATAACTATAAACAAAAAAAGTATAAAAGGTTAGCTATTACAAGGCGACATGCAATGATATAAACATGTTAGTGACTTTGTGGCACATAACCAAATATCATTTCTTTATAAGAATTATGCAAGTAAATATGTTGTGGAAACCTCAAAAGTATAGTTCAAAAGGTTGTATTCAAGATTATCAATCTCTCAAAAGCAAACTTTCTGCAGCTCAATACAAGATCAGATAACGTATGTAGTTGCTACAAGAAATAAAATTTGATACAAAATATGAAATGGAGTTAATTGGAAGTATTGAAGAATATGATTGTTACATATTAATTTGAAATAACTTGAAACAATAAGTTAACAACATAAGATATTCAACATTGTTTCTACTTTCATAGTTTCAACTAAAACTATAAATTAATGACAAAATCAAGTTCAAAATCATCAGCATAACTTGGAACTCCAAAATCCAATTAAATCATTAAAATTCATATCAAGATGAAAGTGGATTTCTGTTATAACTAACCTGAACCAACAACCCTAAGTCTCTATCCATTCAAGGTTATTATTCATTCAAGTATTTCTATCTCTGTTTTATCTCAAAGCTTTCAACTCTAAGATAATAATTTTCAAGCTCACACTAAAATATATGGTATTACATAAAGTCAAAACAAAAGGCAAGTAAACCTGCAAAAAACCATTAAAGTAACGCATTTGAGACACAAAATAAACAAGTTTGATATAAAGTACACATAAAAATTCAAACTTCAACATGAAATTCAGAGGACCTAGATTTATCAAGTGAAACCGATCAACAGATCATACGAAAAGAATAGTCGATTTGATATAAATATCCCCCAAATTAAGATAACAAAAGATGAACAAATGAACCGATTACGGATTACCTACAACGTACGATGAGCTGATTACCTGATTAATTTACAGATGAACACTTCAATTTCTCTTCAAAAACTTCTGATTTCGTTTTTGCCCTAGATCGCTTCGATTTTCCCTACCATAGAAACCAGATAACTCAAGCCCAAATCAATCTATATGTATCTAAAGCAAGAAAGAACAAGAACCAAAAAAGCTACATGATCACCAAAGAGCAACGAAGAAAAATACGTGATTAATGCTTGACAAGTTAGAAATTTACTTGATTTATGCGTAAGGGAAGGCGGAGACGACAGAGAAAGGTGGAGGTGGCAAAGGACTATGGTGGTTGCGGATGTTGCAGAGGATACGGCAGAAAGCCCTAATCTTGGAATTGAAAATTAAGGAGAAAGATGGAACGATAACAATCGCTTAGAGGATTTTGATCTGTTTCTCGATCCTCTTTCTTTGTGAGTTGTGTTATGTTTATAGTCTCTGTTTGGCTACACTTATTATATTGCTTAAGGAAACAATTGAAACTACTTATAAATTAGCCATTTTTGGGTGATGTTTGTTTTTGAAGACGTAAAACGTCTACAGTCTGTGGACCATATCTGCAGCCATCTGCAACAGAAGATGTGGACCAAACCTCTGCAGTCTGCAAGAAGAAGACTGTTTGTTTTTTAACG
>WOUH02000015.1:5667710-5682986 GCA_009936405.2 Stevia rebaudiana
AAAGGTAATGATGTTATTTTAATAGTTTTTTAAAGTGGTTGTGAGTGAATGAGAGAGAAAGAGATAATGATAAAGGTGAAAAAGTATTATTTAATTTGAAAAAGTACAAATGGGGATGGGGAAGCTACTGTGAATGCTCTTATAAGATGATGTATTTACTATTTAGGCTAGCAAAATATACAACAACCTAATGGTCAGTTAGAATTATTATTTTGCATGCATCAAGCCGTCAATATGAAACTTTTTGGTATAACTTATCATCTCATAAATTTGAATCAGATAAATATGGATGTGTTTCACATTTTTTTATTTTATATCATGTCTTTTATAAGTCTAATCAGTGATCATCCTTGCCTTTATTAATTGGTTTTCATTTTTGTATGTATTTGTATATCTTTACATGGTTTTTTTGTAGTTGGCGCGAGGGAGTTGTTATGGAGCCAAATAACATTGATGTAACTACCTTAACCGTCCAATTTTCAGGTATGTGATATTGTGATGTTCTATTGTGATGTTCTAATTATTTATTATGGTCTTTTTTATTTTTTTATATATCTTTTTTCAGCGCAAGGAGAAACATCAGTTGTTCGATCATGGCATGTTCGGCCAACTCTTATCTGGAAAGATAGAAAGTGGATTGAATGGAACGTATACCACACTTCTCAGGTTTAATTTTATTTCTAGAAATTAAAAATTCATGTTTTAAAAAAAAGTTTTAATACTGAATGTTTTTATTTTTTACAGGGTGACACGCCAAAAGAAAAACGAATGAAACTTGGTAGTCCTGCTGATGTCACTGATAAAAGAAAAGACAAGTTGCCAATAGTTATGGAGTCCAGAACACATGAAGAGCAAGAAATTACAAAACTGCCCTTGTTATCTGCTCAAGAAAATTGTTTCAATGTTGGTATAAACACCAACAAACATAACAACAATCTTGGAACCATCCAGAAAGAAAGGGCAAAAGTGGTATTTGGTGTCCCAAAACCTGGCAAAAAACAAAAATTTATGGCAGTGAGCACGCAATATGTTGATGATCGAACCAACAAGACCAACACGACAAACAGTTCGCTCAGATTTTTAAAGCCACCTGACGCGCGCGTATCTAAAAATGATGTCACTGAAAATCAAGTGACTGAAACCAAATCTAGACTCAAGTCTAGAAAACCACCGGTTCCTTCATTCAGAACAGCTAATAGTCGTGAGTCTGAACGGTCAGATGTAGATTCGGTTGAAAACTCATCAAGTCGGCTAAATCAGACACAAGTTGGTTCATCTTCTAACAAAAGTAAAGATCCAACAAAGGGTCCCACTTCAAGAAAAGGTTTCAATTTCACATCAAAGTCTAAATCTGAGCCTGTTAACAGACGAAAAATAGCACCTAAAATAGAAGTAACGGACAAATCAAATTCTCAATTTAATGAGCCTCGTAGATCAAATCGTAAAATCCAACCAACTTCAAGGGTGAGAAATTTATTTTTTATTTTTATTTTTTTTCCCTAAAATTAACATTTTTCAATTTTTGTGGCGTCAGTTATTGGAAGGGATACAAAGCTCGATTACCATCTCAAAGATACCTTCTGTTTCACACGCGGGTCAAAGAAAGGTTTCACCAAAAGGTAAATGTACTTTCTTTGCTATGTTTTAAAATTTAATTCATTTTAATTTTGAAATTTTTTTTTATTATCCATTTTGCATGATCATATATCCTATTCTTGATGTCACACAACATATAACTTATTTTGCTATGTTATATGTTGTTTTTTAAACAGCCTTATATGTACACACAACATGTGTCAATTGACAAATATACCCATTTATATTCTCATCAATAATCATTTCTCATATCAGCTTTTTGTTCTTCCCTGTTGTAATAATGACTTAATTTTGTATAGGGAATACCAATCATGACCAACAGGAAGGATCACAAATGTGTATAATGAATCAAGCAGATGAACAGATTTAATCTTTTGGAAGAATCTTGTTTTTAGGTTTGTAGAAGATGTTGATATTATATTTTGCAAATCAGCCGGTGTTTAGGCTGTTAGTGTCATCTTTAAACTTTATTTCTGGTGGTTTTGTTACAAGTTAACGGTCTGTCATTATAATCTCTTTATTTTTAGTTTCACTTAGATTTTGATGTATCTAGTTAATGCTATCGATGATTTTGTTATATAACCTTTAACCATCTACATTCTCCACTAAGTTGGAAAGAATGGAGATTTCAATATTAAGTAGAAATTTTTGTGAAAATTGTGTTGGTTTTTGTGTATGCAAGAATTATGGTATGTTTGTTTTTTTTTCCCTCTCCTTCAAACTGGTTCACAAATCCTCTAATCGATTAAGAACAACTGTGTTTAAATTAATTATTGATCTCAACTCTAATTTAAAGAGAACATATAAAAATATAAAATCAATGCATACACTAAATAAATATATAACTTATTTATGATACTCTCCCAACTTTTGATTTGTAAACACTTATTTACGATACCCTCACGACTTTTAATTTGTATATTGCGTGATGTATGCATCACTTCTAAAATGATTAAGGGGGGGTTTGTTTGGAAGCACTTTTGAAAATGACTTTTTGTAAATAGTATATAAGGTGTTGTTTGTTTTTGCAGTCTGCAGTCTGCGGATCACATCTGCAGAAGAAGGGGTTGAGCAAACCTCTGTAGTCTGCAAATAGAAGACTGTTTGTTTTTTAACGTCTGCAGACTACCAGAATAAACTAAAATTTAAATTAATCACTTTTAAAAAATAAAAACGTACTTCAACATTGAAATTTAAATAATAATTATACAATACTGAAATAATATTCATAAAACCACAAAAAACATATTTTTTAAAATTATTTATTCATACTTTGCATTAACTGCTCAACAATTTCATCTTATACCTGAATCATATATTCCCTTCCTTATAAAATTATGTAGCGCGAAACATGCAATTGTTATGTTCCTTTCTGTAACCAACGGGACACAAATCACCAAACAAATGTAACATCTTCGTTCATCACAACATCAAAAACAAATTCGTGTTTTTCTTCATATTCAGTCAAGTCCACCCGTAAAAAAAAAAAAAAAAAAAAAAAAAAAAAAAATGAATTGTAAATTCAAATCTCCATAAATTAAATTTGTACTTTGTAAAAGTAACACTTAAACCATTTATATCTCTACTCACTATGCTAATATAAATTTTCTAGCATATAGTGATGGTTTAATATACATAATTACATATATGCACCCGCACATGTAACAAGAAATTCAAAAGATACATGAAAATTTAACATACACAAATTATTATTATTATTGTTCTACAATTTGACTGACTTTTGATTCATGAAAAGTGAGTGAACAAGTAACGGAACTTTTGCTACTAATATCCTCCTCATTTTTTGCAAGCTCCTTTTTATTAAGTGGTCTATTTCGACTGAAGCATGATAATGTTGTTTTGAGATGCAACATGAGTTAAAGCTATAATAATATTTGTAAGTCTGAAATAAAAGTGGTATAAATGTTATAAAATGACAAACAAAGATGATTGCATTACATTCAACTTATCAGTAACCTCAAACAAAAAAATCTAAATATATGAAATATGGATGCTAACAGACCAAGGGACCATTTGAAGCTTCCAGCCTCCCGGACTTCGAATTATCATCCAACAAATTCACTGCAATATTGATACTATAGAATTAGTTTTAAATAGACAAACGAATCATATAAGAATTTACACATGAAGCTAAACACACACACACATATATAATGAAACGATAAAAATTGGTAGTTTTACAATTACTAACTGCATTATATGCCAGGGTTAAAGTAATAAGAAAATGTGTTCATATGATTATACCGGTTCTTTACTCAATTAGTTCCACCACCGACCACTACCACTACCCAAAGCCACCCGCCATCGTCACACGCCACCACCACTCACCGCCATCCACAATCTTGAAATAGTTTTAAATATATATATCCCTATTGGTCATTTTACTTAAATAAGCTAAAAAAATGCTTATTAACTTATTGGTTTTTCCTACCATAAAAGCTAATCCAAACACTTTTAAAAAAACTCCTTTTGAAAAAGTTATAAGTAAATAAGCACTTTAAAAAAAAGGCACTTTTGAACTTAACTAAGCAATCCCAATTAAATAAGTGCCACTTAGAGCATTCACATCAATATCTTTATATTTATCTCTATAACTCACTAAAAATCACTACCTTTTCTCTCTCCTATTCAATTAAATAATAATTTTTTTTACCTTTATCACTACTTTTTCTCTCTCCTATCCAATTAAATAATAGTTTTTATACCTTTATCATTACTTTTTTCTCTCTCCAATTTACTTTAATGAACAGTGTTTCTCTATATTTACTGGTTTCATCGGTTTCTCTATATCTCTCTACTCACAACAACTATCACCCAATCTCTATAATATAAAGAACACACTCACATAATTTTTAAAGACACTGATGTGAATGCTCTAAGTGTCACTTATATATAGGGGTGTGAAATTATTTTTTTCGGATCGGATTTATTCGATTTATTCGGGTTGTTCGAGTTGTTCGGATACAAATTTTTAGGTTTTTCGGTTTATTCGGTTTATTCGGATCGGATTCGAATCGGATTATACGACTTTAGATTCGGATCGGATTCGGATTTGAATTCAAAATTTTCAAATTCGAATAATCCGATTCGAATAAGCCGAATAAATCGAAATCCGACTCGATGAACACCCCTACTTATATATGATAACACATGATTTCTTTTTGTCTTGTCAATGATTTCACTTATTCACAAAAACGTGAAGTTCTAATTTTTCTTACCTTACTCATGTGTGATCTTAAAGAAAATATTGTCCCACATGATATTCATAAGAGTGTTTGTGGTTGGAGTAAATGTTATTGAATGTCTTTCGTTCTAACACTGAAAATTTAGACTAAAAGAAGCTTCTATTTATAGTCCTTGGAGGCACCGACTCTTTCTTATTATTAGTAAGATAAGTGGTCTTAGTTTCAAACCCCACTTTTCATCAATATCGAAGTGGATGCACTGGATTTTAGTGTGCTGAAGAATTCTCTTCGTGCTTTAATCCTTACGAAAGGCCCCCCTTTCTTTTGACGGGTATCGCCAGGTTGCTTAGGACACAATAATATAACGCACATCATAGAGTACGTATTTAAAACAAGCCCCATGTCCCTTTTTAATATATGGAGCAATTATCACTGGAAAGCATATTGATATAAACATAGTGTGGTCCTAATAAAAATATTGACAATTTTAAACGAGAACCACTATAAGCCATCAAATATGCTTGATAATCTTCTTGATAATATTTTTAACGCATTTTTGTAATTAACATGAAAACATTATGTATTCACTTCACCACGCGATCATAATGTTATTTTTGTAATTAACGTAAAAACAAATATTCACCAGTGAATACAACTCAAACTAATAAATATTTACATTAGTAAAAGCTATAATATTTTAATTGGTAAATACACTATTATGATGCACTCTAGTGATTCAGGACTTCAGGAGTTCCCACAAACACGACACATGTTATTTCTGTAGCCTAGAAATATTCTAGGCGTTAAATAAAAGGTGATATTTTATTTTGAACGGTTTTCTTTCCTCGTAATTGACAAAAAAAAAATATTGTTCATCACTATTTGTAGAAATGCTTGAATCAACTCGATATCATTGATCCCTTGCTCGTGTTACATTTTGTCGCATCTACCTTCCGTCGAAATACCCTAAATCTTCATTATTGACCAATATAATGAATATCACTTTGTAAAAAAACACCGTCATATAAAATGCATCCTAATTTTTTTTTAAATCACATGTTATTCTCAAAATCTTTCCACGTTTAAGTGAAATTTTACTTTTTTATTTCTTTATTGTTACTTTTTCTATCTTCACATTACTCTCAAAAAAAAGAGTTAATCATAAATATAAGATAGTCACATTTTCTCCTAAAAAAACAAGAGATGTAGATGAGAATGTGAACACTTGATGTGAGAGTAAATCACATTGTTCTCATGTGACTGAATGGGTCAAATGACACATATTCACCGAACCGAGACCTTTATGGTCAAATGACAAGACCGCAGACCGGACCGCTAAACAAATAAATGGGTCGGTTTTGGTTTTTACGGTTCAGTTCTCGGGTTTTAATCGGTCCAAACCGTTTATGCACACCCCTAGTTTTCACTATAATTTAGGAAGCTGATGTGAATGCTTTACCACCTGTCAAAGAGTTTTTAGCGACCTATCACATTCGCAGTCAGAAAATGTAGCAACTAAGGGGTTGTTTGTTTACCTTTTAACAGGCCCTTAATGATTCAAATCTCTTACTGGTTCAGCACTTAATGGTTCAAACTGTTTGTTTCGCAAGCAGATGTCTGAATGATTAAGACATTTGCCTCTAAATTGTTAAGCATTATACTGAGTCTGAATGGTTAATACCTCTTATATGAATTGGTCGGACATTTTCCTTTGAATGGTTAAACATTATATTGCCTCTTAATGGTTCAGACATCTTACTGCTTCAGCACTTATGATTCAGACCTCTTGCTGGTTCAGCACTTACCCATTCAAATATTATCAAACAGCCCCTAACAAGTTTATATTAATTATACAATGCAACTACACATTATAGATTGACAAAAAAATAGTGATATACAAGGTGAGCCTTATAAGCATCCTTGCGGATGATAAACCTTAAACAAGTACAAGTAACACAAAAATCTCAAATCCATTTGATTTGATTACCATGTGAAATTCCAAGAACTCAAAAAACTAGCAATGCTTCCTAAATGCTTTGTAAGAACTTAAACAAATAACAATATGAATAACTCACAAGTTAGTTGGTATACATTGTAGATTATAACCGTTATCTATTTTAACCAAAAATGATGCAATCATCAAACCACTCTCTACAACCACCTAAATTTATAACCCATCTTCATTAATCAACGTAATGATTCAAGTTTAAGCATTTTGTGGGCCAATTTAACTGAAGAAACATTAATGGTTCACACATCTACTATCACCATATACTTATCTATCAGTGACGGTTTTTAATCGATCATACGCGCATTGTATTTTGTGCTTCTCTTCGATCTTCAAATTGTATCCTTCATCAGACTATGCAAAAACATTGCAAAAAACATTAAACACGATAATTAACATCAACTTAAGAGACGATTAGTGAAATTAAAAAGGTAAAGAAAAGTAGTACCATTACTCTCACTATATTTTGCAGTATGTTATCAATCACTTTCTTGTAACGCGATAATATTTGTTGAATTCTAACATCTTCATGCATTAGCAGGATGACATGAACAACTGCAACTATCGTGATTGAATGGTTAATTGTAACAAGGTCGTTTTGACCATCGAAAGACGGTCCCAAAATAAAAGATGACATCATCGTCAACACGTTATTTAAAATGTTTTCACTTTTTTGAAACAAAAGAAAACAAGGTAATATATAGTAACGAATGCTGCTCGTATGGATGGTGTTTTTGGACCCGCTATCTTCTTCTCCAGAACTCTGCATCCAACAAAAACATGTAAGAAATGGGGTGAAAATTCTTATCAAACTAAAATATATTATCCAAATAATGTCATAAAAATGTAATCAACTTTTAGTTTTGTTCCAATTAAGTCAGTCAGTACTTTTTATTGTTTCAATTAATCATATTTTTTTATTTTGTTCAAATTAGATCACTTTACATTTAAAAGTGTTCCAATCATATACATTTTAACTACAACATTAGGTTACCATGTCATTTAAAATTTTATTTTATTTTTACATTTTTTTTAAATCATGGTGGTGAATTATGTGAATCTAGAAAATAAAAATAAAATAATTTATAATGATGTAGGTAAAATGCAGAGGATTAGAACACCTCTATAAAGTAGAGTGACCTAATTGAAACAAAAAATTAATATGAATGACCTAATTAGAACAAAAAAAAATATGAATAACTTAATTGTAACAAAGCTAAAAGTTATTTTCAATTCTATTACATTTTCCCTGATACAAAAACAAATACAATCCATGTGATTGAGTAGAATTAGAAATTAATGAAACTAAAATCAGAAAAGGACCCGAGATTAACATTGGAAAATAAAATAGTCAATTGGCGAGTAACACTTACAGATATAACATGAATCAAGTATCTTGGAAGTATATTCCCTAATTTGGAAATGTTCTGATTAGAAAGTTTAGTCGGTTTTGAGTCAAGTGTGACAATCATTCTAAGCAATGCACACGTGTTCTCCAAAACCAATGGTAGTTTATTAGACTGAAAATGACAGATAAAAAAAAAGGTTAAAAAGTATTAAACAAATCTTGTAACATGATTACAACAATGGTTAGCTTACAATCTGATCAATAACTGCTCCCTCTAACATCTTGAAAACAAGATGATCATCTCCAATTTGAGTCAAACATGAGCAAACAGCACTTGTGATTGACCGAAACAATCCAGAGTTTGACTTTCCGCATTTTTTTACATCATATGAATCGCTTTCTGATATTTTCATAAAATGCAAATTTGAAGTCTAACAGAAAGAATATTTCCAGTAATAAGAATTGAAAAAAATGAGTAAAGATTGCTTACCGGAAGAAACTTTATATCGCGATAGTAATGTGATGAGAAAACTAATATAGTCAGCAATATGGATGTGTCCAGCTTTATACGCGCAACTGATAACTTCCAAAATGCGAAATAATAAATATGGATCCAGATCATGGCCTGCATGCATTTAAATACAGATTTAAAATTTTTTATTTTATTAATAATTTTTTAGCAGTAAGTTCTAGATTTTTTGAAATATGCTTCTTGCAGGATTCGAATCCCCAACTTTTTAGCAGTAAATGTCAGATACAAAGTCTTGATTGTTGAATAATACTTTCTTTAACTTCTTAACAGAAGATATTGTTTTTCAAACTAAAATAGTAGAAATAATAATAATAATAATAATAATAATAATAATAATAATAATAATAATAATAATAATAATAATAATAATAATAATAAATTGGAAGACTGCTCACACAAGCAACAAGCAGATAAGGATTGAAGCAAAGATGGGTCCATAAATGAGAAATAATAGAGGCAACAAATAGCAAGTTCCTGAATCTCTCTATCAAGCTTCATGAAGGGACCATAGGAAATATCTCCTGTTAAAAAAATTTAAAAATAAATATATATTGTCGCAAAAACAATCGGTAAGATGTAATAATATTTCATACCATCATGAAGGGGGCGTGTGCTGTAAAATTCTCTCAAAGAGTACTGCATGTTGTCAAACTCATGAGAGAAAGTTCCGCATTGTCCCAAATGAAGTTGAAGAAGCAATACAGCCTGCAGAAAACTCTTTTGTGAGAATATATGTGTGCGTGTCTATATATATATATATAAACACAATTTTTCATAACAATAATATTTTCTTAATTGTGAGAACTCCTATCAACTACTCATTTATTTGTTTATATAAGAAAATGATGGAACAAAATTTTTTCATTTGCCTCATGAAATAATACAAAAAAAAGAGCAGATTTTGTTTATGTAGACAGTTTACACATGTGTAGGTAAACTAGTAAAAATTTGAAAACATAAGAAGAAATTACTTTGATCGTTTTTTTTATGTACATTAAGATAAGCAACTGCATTTACTAAAACAAATATTAAAAAATATGAACTATTATTGATGAAGTTCTCACGGTTTTGAGCATGTTTAGAAGTTTTGAAATGAAAGCTAATGTATAGAGTTTGGAACAAAAAATTAACCACTCGAAACGTAATAACCCAAGATAACCCGTCAAGATGAATCCAAATTTTATTTTTCTTTTTTTGAATGTCATTATTATACATGTATAACAATTTCATCTTTTATGACTTTCGAGAAATTTGCATGCGTTTGAAATTTTTACATCGCTTTAACAAGTGTATACACCACTGTAAAGAAAAGTTATGGGTTGAAAACACGTAGTGTAAGATTTCAAAAGCACGCGAATTTCTACAAACTCATAAAAGATGAAAGTGTTATACATGTGTAATAACAACATTAAAAAAATAAAAATAAAAAAAATGGATTGATCTTAATGGGTTAGGGTTATCTTGGGTTATTATGTTTCAGATGGTTATTATTTGTTCCAAATTCTATATATAGGTATATATATATATATATGTAGATATAGATTTATAGACCTTAGACGCCAGCGGGTTCTTATCACCCAAAAGAGTTAGCAACCAAGGAATTTCTCTTATCCAACAAATTTGAAATTCCAAAATTTCTGAATCACTTGTATTTGTGGATACCGAACATTTCTTCTGTAAATTGGAAACAATATCAAACACGAAACAAATGAACAAAAAGTAATGTGATTAATGATAAACAAAAACGCGAAAGAGATTACAGGAAATAACATCTCTTCAACGGCTGAAAGACAAACTAATTTCATTGCAGACTCTGGGTCACACTTCTTGAAAGCCTCAGTAAAAGCCTGCAATATATGCAATTATCCATTTATAAAGAAACATTATAGAGTTACAGACATTAATCAGTGATCTTTAACAATGTGAAAATAAATGATTAAACAATGAAAAAAATGCAAGGTTTGAGTTTAAATCTTTAACAGGTAAACAAGACATTAATGATTACTTATGTTGAAGAATCTTGTTCATAAAAAAAAGGAAAATGTTTAAAATAAACCACCTGAAGAATATGTAATTTCCAATTATTGTCCACTTGCAAAATCAGTTTAGGGATGAAAGGAATAAGTGAAAGTGAATGCTTCTGGAAAGATGATTTGCCAGAGTGCACCACCTGCAAAATTATACAAATTTATTGTCAATTTTAATGTATTTGTAAACTAATGGTAATTGCTTGAAATAAATATATAGTTTATAGAAGATTTTGCAATCTCATTACAAAACAAGTAGCCATTAAAGTTCAAGATACCATATTATCATAAATAACATGATTTAATGTACATACCTTCTCAGACAATGCATCGGCAATGAACCCTAGAAATTTATCCAAAAAGGCGGATGGAGGAGCTGACCAATCAATTAAGCAAAAGAAGATCTCGGAAATTATGACATTCAAGATTAAATATTTGTTACCACCCTGCAAAGCACACAAAAAGTTCAAGAAATCAAATTAGACGATGAACTAAAAAAATCAGCAAAATTACACAAATGTTCCTTGTGGTGTTTCGGTACTAAGTTTTAGTAGTAACAAGTGAGGGTTTATACTTTCGAATTTGTAACAAGTTTGAATAAGGCCAACTTTTGTTAACTTTTCTAGTTAAATTAGAGTGAAAAGACCAAAATGCCCTTTGACTTTGAGAATTCAAAAGTCAAAGGGTATTTTGGTCATTCACCCTAATTTAATGAAAAAGTTAGCCTTAACACTCAAATTCGTTACAAAACTGAACGCTAAAATCCCAAAATTGTTCCTTATTTGCTTAGTGTCTAAGCATGTTACTTTACCCAAACTACAGGAACCATCTATGCAATTAAGTCAACAAATAACGAAAAAACAAAAGAACGTACGGAAAAACGTCATATCATAAATCAACAAGATAAAAAAAAAAAAAAAAAAAAAAAGGAAAATCCTGAAAATAAATTTTAGAAAGTTGTATACCTTCTCTGATGAATGAAATGTGGGGTTAAGAGGAAAGACACCAAATAACTTCTTTAGAAGAACTTGCAACACATCTAGATCACTTCGTTTTCCCTTTCCATAAACAAAAAATTTGACAATAACATCTATACTTTTCAATATAGAAAGAACACAATCGAATGATTGCGTTTCAATCGTCAGAACTGAAGGCGTAAAATCTTGGAGACCACTAACTAAAATTGGCAAAAGGCCCTTTAATTCCTTTGCAGTCACTGCAAACCCTATATCAAGGAGTCAACCGTATGTAAGTGTACAGATTAAAGAAATTTTCGTATATAGATAATTTTAAAATACTCAATCATAATAGATGTTTTTGTTCACATTAAGCCACATGTTGTCAATGATTGTGATAGTTAGTACTTAATGTTAGAATAATTCATAAAAAACATAATGAATATAGTTAATTACTCAAATGGTCCCTGTATATTGCAAAAACTAACACGTTTAGGTACTAAGGATTTAAAGTATTAAGGCTGACTTTCATTAACTAATCTGTTAAATGAGAGTGAAATGACCAAAACACTCTTTGACTTTTTGTATAGTCGAATTTAAATGATTAAAAGTCAAAAGGTATTTTGGCCATTTCACCCTAACTTAACAAAAAAGTTAAGTTCACGAAACCTAACCTTAATACCCAAACTTGTAAAATAATTAAAAGAAACCCAAACATGTTTGTTTCATTAAACTCTTAGTACCCAAAAACCTGTTACTTCCTACAAACCACAAGGATTATATGTGTAACTTACTCTTAAAAAAAAAATAAACACACATTATGAAACACATACAATCTATAGATAGAAAATATCAAATTCCATGTTGCTTCACATACCAGAACGATCTTCATGCACTTGAGGCTCAAAAGCATGCAAAATTTTTCGATCAACAACCACCTATTGGCAAGAAAGAAAAGATGCATGAAAAAGAGCATTACAAACTAAAATCAAATAGCAAAAAAGACAAAGGAGTATAATTGTCTCGATTCAATCATGAAAGCGAGTAAACAACATAAATACAAGGTTATAACCAAACAAATGATGCATATGGATTAGAAAATACATTATTATCAGTTGATGTGTTGTTATTATATGGCAGCAAAGAGAGACAATGTGCCAAACCAGCAAGAACACTCTTAAGCTTTCCTTTGTCTTGCAAATTAAACTGGTTCTTCTGTAATATCTCTTTGTAATGTTGGATGATCTGCGCATGAAAACAATCGCCTTTTTTACAGTCTAAATAAAAGATTTATATTATGTACAAACCAAGTTTATACCAAATAAATCTCAGCCTGATTTATTTTTCCAAAACAGGCACATTCTAGGGCAAGAAAATGATAGAAAAACATAATCATACTTGAATTAAATTATGACTCGATTATAAACAGGTTTTTTCATGTGAGAAAGATAATAAAAAACAATTACCTTATCAGCATACATGGAGAATGACATTGGGTAGTACTGGACAACAAGATCAAAAAATTTAAAAGCCATCAAACGAACATCAATTGACAAATTCGTCATTGCATTGAATACATATGCCATCATTAAAGATATGAAAGTTCCCTGATTATCCTGAAGAAATTAAATATAAAATTTATAAAAATACAAAGGATAAATTGTGCCACAAGCTAAAAACATACAAAATTTAAATTAAATAATAATAATAATACTATTTAAAAGAGAGAGAGATCACCTCTTTACAGGCAGGAAATACAACTGTCTTTAGAAGTTGAAATAGATTCTCACGCACATTTTTGTCATCATCACTCATGCGTTCGCGCAGTTTTTCAATAACAGTGAGTCTGTGCAATTTCAGTTCTGCTGGATGATTCTGGAAGATATCCTTAATACCAATCAATGCATCTTCAAAACAAAAAAAGGTGTTGTTAGTGCATCTTCACCATTAAAAATAATATAGTTAAGCATTGATATTATATGTTATCTGATCATTTTCACTAGCTTACTTAGTAATTTAACAATTAGTTTTGCAAAACATGTTAATAAAATAAACTATACCTCTGCGAACTTTTGCATTGTGATGAGATGTTTGTTGAAGCAGCTCTTTTAAAGTCAAACCTTTCTTGCTTACAGCTAAACCAGCCTTTTCTGATGCCAAACTTTGTTCTGGTAATATAATTGCTGCACATAATCATGTTAAAAAAGTAATAATAACCAAAAGGATTTATCAAGAACACATTTATACTCTCACAATCACATCAATTAAATGATAATTTTGTTCAGTTAATCAATTTGGGACAGAAACATGAACTTTGAAAGACGGTATTGTTCATATTAACTGATCATGATGATTATATCAGTTATTTTACTGATAACTAGATGGAGATTATGCAATTGTTAGTACACCAGTATGCAAAAGCTATATCTTTTTATCAGGTGAGCAGCAATGAATTAGAAAACAATATCAATTAGCCTACATTACCTTTCGATTTGACTTCAGTGTTGGTAGTATTCTTTAGTTGAGGCAATTTTCTTCCAATCTTTCGTTTGATTTTCTGCAGGATTCAAGAACACATTTCAGTGAAAAATTGTAAATTTTCAAAATCACTCATGAAGATACCGAAGCATGATACTTACTTTGAAGTCTACACCGCGCTTTTGCTTCTTCTTCATCTGGGCCTTATGCTGCACCATTTTTCAACTCTTTTACAGTCGATAAACGCCCAAATAACTCAAATCCCTTTATCGATTTCTTCTGAATATAAACAAACGTCGTCAAAGTTCGATTTGTGATATAAATAAGCAATAATTTAATGTGGTAGTCTTGATGAATACGTAGAAAACCAGATTGGGTGCTTGCTAGGGTTTTGGAAAACTATGAAACTGAATTTTGCCGCCAACCGAAAGGCCCGATTGCAGCAGGTCGGAATAGAAAGGTGATTTTACGGGCACCCTAATTTCATCCCTTGTTTTCCCTGTGAGGCGGGTAGACGGATACGGGTCAACGGGTTATGTTTTTTTATTTTTTTTGAACAGTCAACGGGTTATGTTTTAACCGGGTCTTTTTATCCGTTTGATTTTTGGTTTATGGTTTGGTTTATTTGAATTTTGAACCTTAGATAATCGCATGTGTTAATCTATCATTTTTTTGGTCATGTCTAAGGTTGAGTCCTCGACCGTCGTGAGATCGTATCCTGATGCTCGAGAACCAGATAAAACCTTGCCTCTTGTCAGATTCAAACCCGAGGTTAAAGCCCTGATTATCGAAACTTGAAACCAAATTGAATCGAATGGAATTCATGTGATTTAAAATAGAACTGAAAAGTAAATTCAATGCTCGATTTAGAAGAAATAAGTTAAATTCAATTTATTGGTTTTCTTTAGCTAAATATAAAATATGATGATTTATTCGGTTGATTGGGGATAAGTGTAGAATATGGACTAAAAAGGAAACAGTGGATTATGTCTAGTTTGAACCGACTTGAGACTTTTGCAATCAAAAATCGAGAACATAATTTGGTTTTTGTTGTGATTTAACTTTGATTATCACCACTTAAGAACTTTTAGAAGAGATTATAAGATATATTTATAAGCACTTTTA
>WOUH02000015.1:5687119-5697396 GCA_009936405.2 Stevia rebaudiana
TAGTTCTGTCTATTGAGTCCTTGGACGATACTCGGTCTTTCCATTCCCACTACATCACGACCGGTACACTTGCCGTTAGTTTGTAGATTTAGGTTGATCGTTTCTTATAAATTTTATTACTTGGTTTTTCATATATATAAAACACACATCACCAATCTTAAGTCCATGATCCGATTTCTTCACAATTGATTTCACGATACTATCCTAGGCGACTGCTTCTTTCTCATATTATTGTTTTCTATTCGTTTGTTTGCTTTGCTTTTTTTCATTACTTGGTTTCTTTAGTTTTAATCAATTTATTATAAAAAGACCAAAATACCCCCCTCCCTAGATAATTAGGTAGTATGATCCTTTTAAATCTGAGTGTGTCATGGGTTCTGTCCTAGAGTCATTGGACGATACTCGGTCTTACTTACTTGCTATATCTCACCAGTACACTTGCTGATTATGTGTAGCTAGTTTTAGGCCGTATTTATAAACGATTTTACTTGGCACATTTTTGCATACATGAACTAGAACATTGTTTATATATGTTAACCAGATGCTACTAAGTATTTTCCAGTTGTATTCCCATATATCCCCTAAGATATGTGCGATAAGTATGATGATTAAAGTTTAGCAGATACTTGGTGATTTAATCATAATCGACTGATTATATGGGGCTGACTCAGCTAGCCAACTAATAATAAGATTATGCGGTCTGGTGGAGGTAAATGAGCTAATTACCAAGTAATGTGACGAAGTGGATGTTGCTTTCCATATATTTCGCATAATTAGTTTATGACCGTTGTATTTTCGTTTGTATTTAAAGGGACAAGTGATAGATTAAGAACACACATTCTACTCTCTTCTACTCATAAAACTCTCTGTTCACTTATCATTTCTTGCGAACACTTTAGCTCTAAATCACTTGTTTGGTTCTTATTGTACTCTACAAAAGCTTTTTATAAAATTGACTAGACAAGTGATTTTTTGGTCACTTGTCCGAGGTAATATGTCGGCAATCCATCAAGGTTAAGGTTTTTCCTCGCTAAAAATCCTTTTTGTTATTTACGTTTTAGCATTCACATATTCTCAAATATTCATGAGGATTACTAGGAATAAACACGTAAAACACATCAAAACACTGATTTTTGGAAATAGAAGCACACTATCTCACAAAAGTAATCCGGTTTGCTTAAAATTCAGACTTGTCTATTTTTAGCCGAAACACTAATCATGATATTGCACTCTTATACCAAGCGCCGGAAGCCTGGCATCATCTTCCTGTGATGACAGGTAGCATCGATTGTACCCATTTTTTGACGAAATAGTCTAGTTAGGTTGTGAGGACAATATATGAGAGACGAACACTAATACCCGATGATCATGCTCAAAGATGTGGCTTCACATGATACTTGGTGGCATGCGTACTGCGGTACCCCTGGTTGAAACAACGACATTAACTTGCTGAACAATCACCCTTTTCTTACTGAGTAGAACAGAACCGCGCCTAAGTGTCATATGCATGTTCATGGTAGATACCACAAAAGTGGGTACTATATAATGAGCAGATCTACCCTACATGGTCGTCGTTTGTGGAAACGACACCATATCCCACTGATGAAAAGGGAAAGAGGTTCAAAAAAGCGCAAGATTCAGCCTGAAAAGATGTCGAGCAAGGTTTTATGAATTTAAAGGGTAAATGGGGCATCTTAGATGAACGCAACATAAGGTGATTGTAACAAAGATTAGGAACCAGATTTACACATGCATGATATTGCACAACATGATACTAAAAGACGATGGAAATGTGTTATCGTCAGTCTACATAAGAGATCCTCTAGTGCAGCCAGCTATAGATGAGACCGCACATACGGAGTTGCTTGATTTTGTGGTTCATTACCAACTTAAATTTGATTTAATGAAACATCTTGCAACTCCATATTTCCCTACTCCAGATTTCCCCTACTTAGATACGGATGAGGACGAAGAAGAATACTTGACATATTTATTTGTTTTACGTAATCTTTATTTGTTTTATTTGAATAATGTAATTTTTATTTTATTTGAATCTTGTATTTAAGATGTATTAATTTATTATTCCTAACTGTTTTTAAAATCGTTTTCATTATTTTTATAAATTAAAATAATAGTGTGAATGTAGATGGAGTAGGATGACATCATTTTTTTTAGTGAGGGTACTAAAGAAGTGGCAAAATCTGATCCGTGGGAGCGATGGTAGATGATAGTATTTGAAGGTAGCACTACCACCACCTTAAGGTTGGTCGGTATCGCATGCGGGTCCCCCCTGCGGATTCTATTGGTTCAGCGGTAATGTGCCATATATGTACGAGTATTCAACTGGAAGTAGGGTGGCGGGTACATAAAGTCGATGAACCCTTGTTGGGTATGTGTGTGTCATGTATTTTTTTTATATTACTAAAATGGGGAGACGGTTGAGATGGCAACATTGCATAAGTTGAAGGTTGAGAGGGTTGGGAGAGGGTAAAAGTGACGTGGTAGGATATTATTGGACAAGGTTGGAGTGTTCAAAAGGATATCAAAAAAACTTATAACCGCCTCAAATGAAGTCCGATTTAACTCATTTTAGCAGCGTTGAAACCGTCTTTACGAACTCTATGATTTAACATTTGAGGTTAAGCTTTTTGGGATTAGCTTTTAGGGTTTAGCCATGGGGTTTAGCTTTAAGGTTTAATTTTCATTGTTTAGATTTTAGTGTTTAGCTTTTAGGGTTTGGTTTTATAGCTTAGCTATTAGGGTTTAGCTTCATTTTATTATGGTTTAGCTTTCGGGGTTTGCTTCTAGGGTTTAACATTTAATATTTAGCTTTTAAGGTTTACAATTTACATTTTCAGCTCATTATATTCATGCTCATAATTGTGTCTTCCTACTTATCATTGTCATTGTTTTTTTGGTTTTAACTTTTAGGGTTTAAGGTTTCGTATTTGACAAGCCTTTTTAATCAAGGTTTGTATGAATCGGTTTATGTGTTTTTTTAAATCCTTTTTAGTATAAACTCCTTATTTTGAATAACTTTTCCCTTGTAATCATTTTTCAATATTCAATACATAAACCTACATACAAGTATATTCTTGAAATCAACGTTGCAAAAGTCGGTCTCCAAGGCCTTAAAATCGCCAAGTACTCGGTCCAGTGTTGTGGTCTGGAGCGAATTTATGCTAGTCCGAGGAGATCCAAGGAATCAGTGAAAGTCAGCACTCCGATGAAGTCTAAGGTATGTGGTATTGTGGTATATCTATTCTTTAGATAATTTATTATTATAGTTGAAAATAGTTTGATGTGATTATTAATATATACATGTATTTTGTTAAACATTAGTAAACTTATTATTATATTTGACATATATATGATATGTGAAAAATAAAGTTATTTTTAATTCGCCATGTCCGAGTACTCTCCGGATACTATCGAGTACTCCCAAGTCCCAGAC
Source organism: Stevia rebaudiana (assembly GCA_009936405.2). Taxonomy (NCBI): domain Eukaryota; kingdom Viridiplantae; phylum Streptophyta; class Magnoliopsida; order Asterales; family Asteraceae; genus Stevia; species Stevia rebaudiana. Next base: position 5,690,574 of record WOUH02000015.1, read on the forward strand.
GATCGAACTATGAGCGCCTATTAACTTTTTCATAATTTCATGCAACATGCTTTTAAGTTTCTATGTTTATTTGGAGAGGTGACAAGTTCTAATCCCGATCATTGTAATATGGGGTGTAGTTTCATTTTAGATTAGAAGTAAAATAGTTTGTTGTTCATATTATTTTTTTAACAGGCAGATGTTTTATTAAAATACCAACATAATACATATAGATAGATAATTAAAAAACAAAATTGCACAAATTATACCGTATTAGGTTAACACATGTTCCTCTTCATTTGACCCATAAATAAGACACTAATTTTATCTCATTAAGGTAGTGTTTGGTATGCATGAATAGAGGCGTGAATGGAATGAGACATTACGTTGGAATGAAATAAAACATGTTTGGTTACAATTAGGAATGAAATGTACTATTACATAAGGAATGTGATTCCTTCTCTTTTAATGATTTTCATTCCTTGTGGGAGGGGTGTTCTTTTTTATTCCTTTTCTTTAAGTAATGACCCGGTCAATGATCCAACCATGACTTGACCCAGTATCCGACCCATGATCAAAACTATGACCCGACCCATCACCCCACCCATGACCCGACCCATTACCCAACCCATTACCCGAACCATGACCCGACTCATGACCTGACCCATGACTTGAACCATTACCCGACCCATGAACCAAACCATTACCATGACTCGAAGCATAACCCGACCTATGACCCAACCAATGACCCAAACCATAACCCGATTCATGATCCAAACTATGACCCGATCCCATGACTTGAACCATAACCAGACCCATTACCTAACCCATGATCCAAAGTCCAAACCATTACCTGACCCATGACTTGAATCATAACCCAACCCATGACCCAAATAATGACCCGACCCATGAATTGAAACCATAACCCAACCCATTACCCAACCCATAATCCAAATCATAACCTGACCATGAATTGAATCATAACCCGACCCATGACCCAATCCCTGACACACAACCCACAACCCAAACCATGACCCGACCCGCAGCCTAAACCACGAACCGACCCATGAGTTGAACAGACCCGAACCACGACCCGATCCATGATCCGAATTAGGGGTGTGCATGAAACAAAAAAAACCGAACCGAAACCAAAAACACCGAAATATTCAAACCGAAATAACCGAAACCAAATAAAACCGACGGGTTTGGTATAACTTTTCCAAAAAACCGACAGGTTTGGGTTTGCCTAAAATAAAAACCAAAAAAACCGAATGTTATTTTGGATTATTAGTAAATAAAGATAATGCATATTTTATCTTGATCCCTCATTGAAACTTGAATAAAAATTGAGGAATACTCTATCTATAAAAGAAGAATGTAGTTTTTGCTTTACTCCCACATTGAAAGATAGAAAAAGCATTAAAAGAGTCTCCTTTTATAAATAGGAGAATCTTATTTATACTCTTCATCAAGTAAACCTTTGAAAAATTTTATTTGTCTAAAGGTTTTTTAGTTGTAAATCATTTCAACCCAACTCAAGTACGAAAACCGAAAAACCGAAACCCAAACCGAACCCAAATCAAAACCGAAAAAACCGAAACCGAAATAACCGAACTCAAACGGGTTCAAAAATACAAAAAACCGAAATTTCGGGTTTGGGTTTGGTTTTAGCCAAAAACCGACCCAAACTGACCCATACACACACCTAATCCGAACAATAACCAGAACCTTGACCCGACCCAAATTGTATTTCATTTCTTCATCTTTATCTTTCTACCAAACAACATGAATTTATGATTCATTTCATTACCACTGGTAACCAACATGAAGTATTTTTTTGGCGTGGTCCGTCATTTTTACCCAATTAATATGAGATTATGTAAGCTTGAAATAGCAGTCCATTTTTATAATTGTAGTCCTTAGTTTTTAACCTTTCAGTCCGTATTTTTTTTAACTTTGGTCTGATTTATGTTTACTTAATTTTTGTTTGTGAATATATATGTTTCAAGCATCAGTCCTTAGTTTTACACTGTCAGATCGTATTTTTATAGTCACAGACCGTATTATTTACCCAGTTTGGTCGGTAAATATATAAAAAAAATATTGGGTGCGTGATATTTTTATGTTCTTACCCCTTCTCAAAAGACACGTGGCACGTTCTTATTCCTTTCTACACATCGCACGCTTTTTCTTTTTCCCCTTTGTACGCTTAGTGTCCTCTCATTATATTTTTAAAAATGCTATCATTTGTTGACTTTCAAATGCATAAAAAAGTAGAGGAAAACACTGCTCGTATCATGTTCTTATATCCCATTTTCCCCGCCGTCAATCTACCGACCCAATCTAGTCTCAAATGGAGACCAACAAGACTCTTGGGCGTTTGTACCAAATCATAACCATCTCCCATGCTAATCATCCGCGAAACATGCATTAATTGGATATCATGGGTCAATGAAGTCACTATAATTAGACTTGGGCAACTAGAGTTAATAGTTACTCTTTTAGCCCCAAATATTTATGACATTTGGTTTTGATTGTAAAATGATGAAAATAAACATGCGTCAACAACTCGGCATGTCAATCATTGAAGTTATAAGTAAGTGTTGACTTGTGGTTCTTTCGTGAGGTCTCCGGCTCAATTTTGCTCCGAGCATAAGTATTTATGTGATAGGAGAAAAGTGCACCTCGAATAGAGGTTAATAGTTCAAATTTGAGAAGATGAGAGAGTTTACGGATTCATTCGTCCCGCTTATCTAGTTGGTACGGTCTCACTGAGGTTGAGGTATTGACCTTGGCTACATGCCTAATTACCAGTGCTAGTACACGAGATTCCCTACTGTTTGATGAAAAAAAGTTTTCATATGATAAAATAAACCATTCGTGATATTTTTACACTAAATTTTAGTGCGATACTTGAGGCTGTACAAGAACATGTAAACATCACCGGATGCAGGGTTGTCGGAAGTAGAAATCTTTTATAATTTATTTATAATGAAAAAATTGATAATTTCATATCGAACTTAACACTTAGTTTTTATGTTACTTAACTAGTGTTACGTAAATTCGTAATCATTTAAAACAAAATCCAATAATCTTTTATATATATGCACAAAATTTATAATCAGATAATCTAATAATGCAATTTAATGATGATGTTAAAAAAAAACCATAGTTTATCAAGACAAACTCTTGTAACAAATGGAGTTAAATGAATTAAGAAGCACCTGTCTAAATCCATTTATATTTAAGAATCTAATAAATTATTAGAGCACCCCTTTCTTTGTCTTTTCTTTCATCTTATTTCAATTTCATTTCTTCACGTCTCTTTCACTTCAATCCTTAGTAGGCCTGCCTCCAACCCACCATCTTTTTTATTCTTAAATTAATATCTTTTCTCTCTCCCATAATCCCCTGTTTTTCAAAGTTTATTGAAAGCCACTCGTTGTCTTCCATCCCAATAAAACTCAATCCAAAACAATTAATCATGCTTTTCATCGTCAAACCGACATTATTTCATTACCGATAAATGATTTATCTTCTTCCTATGTAGATTTCAGTTGGGTTGATTTCAAATTGGGTTATTACAAAGGCATTAGTGACTCAATAAGCTTCTGAATTCTGCTGTCAAGAATCGCCATGAAAATCCCATATTTCCAGGTGAGAATTGTGTGTTATTCGTTTTCTCCATCAGTTTTAAATTAAATTTTATTTGGTTTGTGAATTCATAACTGTTTGGATGTATGAAGTTTCCACGGAATATGAATCCAAATAATTGCTAACGCTATATCGACTTATTTTGGTCACACATCATTGTTTTAGTTTCAATTATAAGAATGTTTGGTTATGTTAATTATGTCTAACTTGAATATGAATTTATATTTTCTTGTAGGAGAAAATTCGATTCTAATAATCTATGTATAATATTTTGGTCAATAAGAAAAAAAAAGTAGTAGTTTAATCACGGTACTTTTAAATGTTCATTTTGTTTCTCTAACGAAAAATAACTCTTTTTATTTTAATGACGTGCTAATGATTGGTCTTGAATCTTGACAAATAATAATTTTCTTATCGTAAGATAAAATAGAGAAATAGATGAAGAAGTTTAGGAGTGACACTCCTCCCACAAAGATTGGAAGAACCCTCCTATCTTAGAGGATTCACAATAGCTTTCCCATTTTCTGTGATAAGATCTTACATAATTTAAGGTGTGGTTATGAGTGGTTGTGAGTAGTGGATAGAGAAATATTTAGGGTTTGGTTTGTTTTTCCCTTAAAGTTAGGAAAAAATATAGAGATGGAGATTTTGGTGTAGGAGGGAGAAAATATAATAATGTTATTTTAATAGTTTTTTAAAGTGGTTGTAAGTAAATGAGAGAGAAAGAGATAATGATAAATGTACGAAAAAATATTATTTAATTGAAAAAAATACAAATGGGGATGTGAAAGCTACTGTGAATGCTCTTATACCCTCAAACATTCTCACTTTAGCAAATTAGATTTTTGCCATTGCATAAATAGTTCAATTATCCTAAATGATGTTGCACCTTATTTTAATGAGTTATTCGATTATTATACTCTCAACTATCATCATTTGGCCGGCAATACTCATAACTTTAATATTGTCTCCTACCGCTCAAAACTTTCAACTTATTTTCCTCTGACACTCCAAACCAAAAAATAAGTTGATGCAAAACTAAAAGATAAGATTTTTTCAATTAGTTTGGGAGTAGAAGAGGAAAACAAGCTGAAAGTTGGTAGTGCTGAGAGACAACATAAAAGTTGAAAGAATTGTCGGCCAAATGATGATAGTTTGAAGTATTAAAATTCAATAACCCTATTTTTATTACTCTAACTTATTTTTTATTGATAAAGAGAAAGAGATGGAGTCTACTAATAGAGAAATAAGTGTGTTTGGACGGGTACTAATACATGTGGAATATAGCATGTATCCTTGAGGGTGGTGGTAGGGTTCCCTCGATACCCAAATGCCTTACCAAAGGACGCCCCCTCTGTCCCAAGTCGTGAGAGTGTTGGATACTCTCATCTCATTAGTTATAGTTTTAATTACAAAAATATATCTTTTTAGATAATTTGTTAGAGTTGTTATTTATTGCATATTAAAGATAATAATCTAGTATTATATAATTCTAGTAGAATAACTATGGAAATATTAAGGAGTTTTTTGTAAATATGTGAAAGAACTTCTAAGATATAAATCTTACAAACAAGGTGAAATCTATTATATATACAAGGATTAGAATAAAAAATAACCATCTATTATTGCGGTAGGCAGTGATAATCCATCAAAATCGATCTATTTTTTCAAACGTCACTATTATAATTTTTAATGATTTCATTTTTTATTTTTTATGTACATGTGTAAAATCGATGAGTAAAATCTATGCTTTTTTGTCGGTTTTTTTTTTTTTACTTTTTGACGTTGTACGGAACAACACGCATTTTAATGGTTCCATACTAGAGGAGTCAGATTCCAGTGATAACCAGCAATCTGCTGAACAAGAAGTGATTTAGATTATCCATTGTATTAAACAGAATGGTAGAAGTATAAAATTGTAAATTAGATTCCTTACTGAAATCTTTAGTCTTTAAGAGTCAAACTCTTATCATCTTATTATTAATTTTTTTTAAACAAAATTCTAATCATATTTGATAATCAATATCCGGCGATACTTTTACGGCTAGTCGCCTTTGACTTGAAGTCAAATTTAAAAAAATTTAAATTAGCAATTATGGTCGTTGTCTTTTTGACTATTTTTAATGATGCAAGCAATTCGAGTTGCTTTTTTATTATTGGAGTCTATGAATGAGTACGAGCTTAGATTGTGCTCCTTTAGTGAAGCCCGAGCTTTATGCATCCAACATGATTAAGTTTTCGGACCTAGTCACCTCTACATATAATTATTCTAATTAAAGATATGTAATATTATTAATTAAATGCATAAAGTTGAACATAATTAATTTTTTTTTTTAAAAACAGCTGTTGGTGTAACGGCTTATGAGTTAAACATAATTAATTAAATGACAAATGAGTGAAATATAGTATTTTCTATAATATTCCACTTAATGCACAAATGCCTTAACTATTTTAAGCGTTGATTTTTTATTAAATCATATGATCCTCAAAGGCTCCTCCATTCTATAGTTGCGGATTTCATATCCTGCATCTTGAGTAGATTAGATGTGTGGGTTTGAAGTTCAAGGAAAAACATCCACATAGTTTATTTAGTTTTATAGCTTTCTACACAATTTTAGTTTTTAGTTGATACCTCCTTGCTAAAAGGTTATTGATAGTTATAATCAACTGTCTACTAGCTTTTGTGACAATTAGGTAAGATTTATTTTCCTCATTTTTATTAATTTTGTAAGAAACTCCATTTTACTTTAAGGTTTGATATTTAAGAGTTAACTCTAATTATATATTGGTTAAATTACAAATTTTAACTACTAATCATCAATCGGCTAGATACACTCTGTTCAAAAAATAAAATTAAAATAAATTTGTCACTATATTATTGTTGTATAATCTTCATTAACATCTTAATCATAACCTTAGATGCTATCTTTATCGTTATCCTGTTTCTTTACATTTAAACGTCAAGCAGGACAAGGGCATATTTAATATAGTTACAAAGCAATAACTAACTTCTCAAGATTAATATTTTATTATGAAAGTGAAATTAATATTTATCTTATATGACATGCTAGTTCGAGATCAAGATATTACATAAATAATTCTCACGTATTGATACCAATGTTGGAGAAGGCGCTAGGCAGTCGGCGAGGTACCGCCTAGGGATTAATCGGGACTAGGCGGATTGGAACTT
>WOUH02000015.1:5739722-5751547 GCA_009936405.2 Stevia rebaudiana
TTTTAAGTATTATCTACTTATATAATGGTAATCAAGTGGTGATCATATGTAAATCCTTAAAATATTCTACAATTCAACTTCAAAATGTGTCTTTTTATGTTTGTGATAATTAATAAGTTACATCTAAATGGTACATAATTGAACAAATTCTCATAAACTAGTTTCGAACATATCAGTATAGTTTAAGTGGATAAACAAAACCACTGTTTGAACTTCCAATATGATATCTCAAAATCATTTTAAAATTGTCTATGAACATTCTATTAGAGATATGATTTTAAGTATGTCAAATTATTTATCAGATATCAGTTTGTAGATACAAGTAGATTCTCTTTTATGATTGTGCTCTAGTTGGACATTGTGATTCCTCAAAATCTATTTCATCTCAAAAACAATAGAAAATGCAACAAAAAGAATCAAAAAGGTTTTAATTTCTTTAAAACATTCTTGTTTAAAATAAATTGGATTTAGAAAATTTGCAAATTAAATAAATGGAGTTTTATAAGTAAAATTCAAAACAGCTAAATCAGTTGATAACTTTCAAAACACTCCATTAACTCTCACAACAAATTGCAGTGCTAACAGGTAAATCAGATTTTCAAATAAGATAAGTTGCTCTGCTGACATTGAACTCCACACTGCTGATAGCAAAACAACTCAGATTTTCTCAAAGTAATCCGTGCTGCTGACTGGTAAAGAGCAAAGGACCAGATTTTCTATGCGACATGGACCAGATTTCTATGCGACAGAGATCAAAATCATGTGACAGAAGGAGTTTCTATGCGACATGGACCAGATTTATGTGACAAAGAGCAAAGGTATGCGATAGGGAGCAGATTTATGTGACAGAGAGAAAACGCTTTCGACAATGGCTATTGGGGTGCGACGGAAGTCAATAACGTGCCACAAAGAGCTCAAATGATGCGACAGATGATGTTTGAGTGTGACAGAGAAGTATCTGATGCAATAGAGGATGAATTATGTGTGGCATAAATGAAATTTATGTGACAGAACTCTAATCCATTCGACATAGGGCAGAAAACATGCGACATAAGGCTGATCTTTTGCGACAAAGAAACGCTGAAAATGAGTTTTTTGCATGTTCTTGAGGATTTTGAGCACAATATCTAATATGATGGATATGAGGATAAAAAACTATCAAGTTATGCTTGAATATTGATCATAAAGCTAATGATATAGAAACCAAATTGAAAATATAAGATTTCATGTTCAGTTCTGATAAAATTATCAACAACTCATGGATCAATTTGAATGAAAATAAATATGGAACATGATTCTAGCATCAATTTTGTGTGTGATCCAAGAAAAATGAAGAAATTTGAAGAATTTTGACTTTTTGTGAAGAACAAAGATGAACAACAATGGTGAATGATTTTCCAATCTATATGTAATCAAGAGCAAGGCTCTGATACCACTTTGTAGGATCTGTAACGATCGTGAGTACGATGTAGTATGATTACGCGATCCAATTAACATGCGAATACGTTAATCGGATGATATTATGAGATGAAGATAAAAAAGAATGGGTAAATAAACTTTGAGAGCTTTTTCTATTTCATATGATCAAGAGATACAATATTATCAATTCAATACAAAATGTTTTAAGTATCTGACTATTTATACATCTCCATGTCTCATTGCCATGAGACAAAGCCTTCTTGTTACATCACCATGTGACAGAGTCTTCCTGTCACACCACCATATGACACATGTCATCATGAGACAGAGCCTTCGTGTCTCATCACCAGGAGACAGAGCCTTCCTATCTCATCACCATGAGACGGAGCCATGAGACAAGGAAACAAAATGTACTAAAATTTAAATAGCTTGAATATCATGCTAAGGACATACAATAATGCACTAACACTTTCATTCTCTTAATGCAGGTTTAAATATAATCCAATAAATAAACTTGAAACTTGTGACTTATGGAAACTATTAGCTGAAAGTCTTTTTACACAAACCTGTGAACTCACCAACCCTGTGTTGACATTTTAAGTATGTTTTCTAAGGTAATCAGGATGCACGATAAGACAAGAAGTTACAAGAGGAGTCTTGTATGAATTAGCTTTTATTATAATTTTGAACTTATTTATGTATTAAAAATCATGTATGTTTAGCACGTAAACAATTTATGCTTCCGCACTAAAAGAAAATGCTTTCGCAAACTGTGAAAATGTACTTTTTTAATGCATATCATATTGAATGAACATATTTTGTTATGTTTCATATAAGGATTAGTTCAATATGATCTGTGACTTTGATCCTGCAGATCATCATGTCTTCATTTGCGGTGTCAACCGTGATGGAAATTTGAAGGTGTGACGGTGTACTCTTCTTAAAGCAATCCCCATTGCCTTCTAACTTCATCAACGGAATTGAATTTAAGTTGTCTATTACAGCTATTGAGGGATACATAAGCTCAAATACCATGAGGTAATAATGTTGTTTATCAAGAATTGGTATAAAGACCATGTCGAATGATTTAAGATCAACCAATGAGTTATTTTTGTGGACAACCTCCTGAATGTTTATTACAAACTTATCCATGAGTGTTGTATGGTCAGTTTTCATATCCTTTAGCATCCAACCAATCTAAATAGTTTTTTTGATTGGTTATATGCAAAAAATGTGTGTTGATGGTTACATAGGTAAGTCGAAAATATGAATACTTACAATCAAAGTTGTCTGAAAAAACAACTGATTTGATTTGGTGAACTTGACGCCCTGAAGTGCTCTTGAAAATTTAGGACAACCACTCATTCATCTATTACTAGGTTGCTAACCCATTTTTCGGGATTTTAACGTTTTTAGCTTATCCTTTTCAAGAACCACATTGGTGTCGCTTCTAAAGATAACCTCATTGTAATCAAATGAGCTGTTAAACGAAATTTTTTTTACACATGTAACTCTATATAAGACTCATATAATATTTTACTTACTAAGAGTCGTCTGTTGATGGTATCCAAAAGACGGCTTTCCTACAAACAAATATATGAAAAACAATTAATCAAAGGGGTTATCAATTTAACAAACAACATCGTAATCGAATTCATTTTAACTTACCCAACTCCTGTTTCTTCCATTTTATCTTGGGGTAAAGGCTAATCAAATCATCCCCTTTGAAAAGATATTTCCAAAATTCTTCATCCTGCTTCGACGAACCTCCATCTAATTCCACTTCCCTTATCATGTATGGAGATTTAGTAACACTTTCCAAAACAATATCTCTAACTGGTTTTTTCCTTCTTGATTCCATCTCCTCGATTATCTTCTTTCTCTTACCAACTTCATCATCTTCTTTTTCTTTTGATTTCAAAAAAACAAACATAATATATTTAATTTCGTATGATACTTACCTGTTGCATTTCCCTCATTTCATATGATTCAATAAATTTAGTCATGTTTATCTTGTGGTAACACTCTGTAATTAAAATATAAATTTGAATTAACACTAATTTTAGTGAAAGATGTATTTTTTAATGCTTATACTTCTAACTTTACTTACGTTTTGCATCAGCAGTAACAATTACATTGATTTGGTTACACCCCACACTAAAACTCGAAAGCTCATATTCAACATCTTCATATAAAGTTTTTCGTTTGAGTTTCCCAATGTCCTTATCATTTACTTTGGAGTAGAATAGAAGATTTTTTTTAGTAAATTACATATGTAACATTCATAATGAGTTGGTTACTCCCAGCCTAAAACTCGAACCTCATTATCTAAAACTTCATATACAACTACAAAGTTATATTTGCCCCTAATCTTAAATATTTTATATTTATTAAAAAACGTGGATGACAACGAAACCCGACTGACTAAAGAACAAAGATTTATGATCTAGTACGTTAATAGGTGTGTTATGTGTGGCATTTGGGGCTTGAGCTAATTAATTAAATGTCCACTAACATTTAACTAAAGAAACCTAAAAAGATAGGAATGACCCGTTAGACTTGAACTTGAAATAACTCACTAGTCAATTGAAATTTAAAGACCAAAAAATAATACTAGACTGAAAATTTCTGCCCCCTCAAGACGATTAAGGGACAACGGAAACTACTAACTGAGTGACTGACGACCGCCGTCTCTATTTCCAGCCAAGTGGCCAGCTCCGACGCTTCGCCACTGCCTCGCCGCCTCCCACAGCCCACAACAGGCCTGCCATCATCTTCTCCACTAGGTACTAAAATTTGTAATTCTCCTCTAAAACCTTAAATCCTCAGTTATAATTTTTTTTAAATTTGGTCAATTTATAAGGTTTTAATATCAAATAACTTAATGTTATCTTGTTATTACTATGGTTTGATGATGAATATTTGATTAATTGATTAAATATTTTATGTTTGGTGAAATTTAAGTTTTAGACTTTAGTAGAGTTTTTGTTTCAATGAAAATTAGAGTATTTACTGTCAATTTGAAAAGTTAGAGTATTTGTTGTTTGTCCCGACCTGACCCCACCTAATCTGCCTAACCGACGACCCAAAACAAAGCGTTAGAAAAAATTTTATGAGCCACAAATTTCGGCCCATGCTTAACTTTTGTTCAAGCTCCGCCACTGTTGTGGTACATGCATATTCACACAGAGAGAGGGCAGAGGGAATAATCGTCTTTTAGAAAAAATAAACAACACAAAGTTAACGATTGTTGACGTCAGGACTCAATTTATAACAATGAGAAACTACGGGGACTAAATGCACAATATCGACGCGGTGAGGACTTAAGGTGTCAAGGACCCCAAACATCAGGGGCACAAAGTTAACAGCATGATTCAATTTATAAAAATAAGAAACCACACGGAATAAAAGCATAAAATCGACGCAAATTGCAATTTACTCTTTTTTAACTTGGAAAGCTTGCATGTTTTATTTTCAGAAAATTATAACAAACAAATATAAATGGTCCAACAAGTTTTGTTCATTTTATATATTAAAACAAATAATATTGTCAAAGTTTTGTTTAAGTCAATAAAATATGATAAAAAGTTTCAGAAATAATAGTCTTTCAAAAACAAATTTATTTATACACCAATGGTGAATTAGTGACACGGAGCACGGACTTAGGTACAGGCAATTTATAGTCATATAGTTCAATTAACCAAAAACAGTACACGAAGATGTGCCAGGTCATTTTCGTAATAATTGTTCACAACTTAAATAAATAATATGAAACCACTGCTCTCAAGGATGCTTCAATTCAAATGGCATCACCACACCAGTACCCATTGCCAACTGTCACTAGAGTCCGCCTCTATCACCCAACCAAAGCCATTGGAGATAAGTTTTTAACGAAGCAAACAAGACATGGACCACGTACTTGAATTGGACCTTAGACGTTACGGTACTTATTACATAATTAGTAATCAATGAAACTGATTACATATTTGAATTACTTATAACATAATTAGTAATAAATGAAACTAATTAAAATTTTGAATTAAACCCATGGTTACAAAAATCGTGAGGCGTTAATATGTTGGCCAAGTGAAAGTAGCGAGTACTCAAGGATTTTTTTTGCGATTAATCAACGAGTTAGTTGGTTTAGACGAGAGTAATTGAGATTTGTACAACAATGGTCAAAACAAAAGGTGGAGTAGTTCGGTTTAAAGTGTATATCATTAACTAGTTTACGTTTTATATTTTAAAAAAAACTTAGGTTTATTGATTAGGCTATTGATATGGAACTTAGAACCAGAAGTGTATACCAAACTGGCCTTTTACCATTACTTATACCACACATAAATGAAAAAGAATACTAACTTGACATTTAGTTTTTTTACAACTTTTTTGTTTTATTAACTTTTTTTCTTCTGTTTGGTGCATCTACGTCCATGTTTGAGGATTTTGACGTTTGATTTGCGACGGATTATAGTTTTAGATTCGTCGTTAAATCTAAATTATATGCAGTTTGACGGTTGATCTTACAACATACTACGCTTTCAAGTTTAATGTTAGAATGAGGCTCTCTTTTTTAAGACAGAGTATGCTATAGGGCTTTGCGGCGAAAGTACACTAATTTCAATGTGTTTCTTTTGTTTGCATTTTATTATTCGGGATCGTGCCACCTCCACCACATAGTGTTACTAACCCATTTGTTTGCCTCTGCGGCTCCGTGTAAGTTGTTTATGAAATTGGTTCACTCCTGATGCATAGCGAGAGTGTTGGACCATGTTAGGGGGGTCAGGAATTTCGCAACATAACTCGAGGTTTTGAATATCGTGATTACTCGAATTATCCCTCATTCATATTGGACGTTATCACACTATCAAGGAGACTAATTTAACTATTAAAGAAAGACTTATGTAGGTATATCATGTTATTTAGAATGGTCTCATTCTTCTTCAATCTTAACATTAATGGATTAAGTATACTAATTTAACTATTAAAGACAGTAATATAATATCAACGACCGTGCATCATATGCAAATTTAACATTGTTACTTTTATGTCCCAACAATCAATTGTTCTACCCAAGTGATACATAGGTCTAAAACTTTACTTTTAGACTAAAGTGTTTTTTGTTCCTTAATTATATTTTATATATGCCACATTGATCCCTAATTAAGTAAATTTCTCGTCATATTGCTCCCTGGTTTTGTAAATTTGGTGCTATTTTGGTCATGGCTTTGTAATTTGATGTTAACGGTTATAGGTGTTCATAACTGTATCTGCATACTAGTATAGCTATAAACTTGTCGACCGTAAATTATTATCAGAGTACAAAGTTGCTTCTGATATACAAATTTCTATTCATGCTTTAGTGGATGTCGATCATCATTTACTACAAATTACACTTCAATTGCTACCTAAGATCAGTAAATATCCACAATTCATGAAAATTTGATGCATTTTCAATGAGCAAAATTAACCAAAATATCTAAAGAAACAGTTCCCCTTTTAGGCTTTGCGACTTACACCTCATCAGAGACCAACCCTCGAACTCCCTCCAGTGCTGACCGCGCGAAGGGTATTGCCTCTTTGGCAACCCCTCACCATATGGTTAAGGTTTTCGCCCCTAACAACAATATATATTGTTTCCTTGTATCGATGTAACTTAGCATAATATTGATTAATTCCACATTCTGCACCTTTTAACTCGTATCAGTCTCAAACAAACTAAAATGACTTTAATAACATAAAAATCACCAACAAGTCCACAACCAATGAAACACGTCTTGTTGCACCGTTTTTTGGATACCGCGATAACGGTTGGGCTAAGATTTTTTGTTAAAACAATTGAAGTGTGAGCACGCCGGGCTTAACATGTGCAACAAGTTATTACAAAGCCTATTTTGATGTGGTTACAGGAATTGTTACAATAATTATATTCTTTTTTCATTTTTAAATTCTTTATATTTGTTGTTCGTGAGAAGAGGTACTTGGACGTCAATTGTCTTAAACATACTACGTTTTATATTTATAAGTACTTAATTGCATTTTACTCATTCTTGTAGTATTACTTTGTAACTTGTATTGTATATAATTTTACTCCCCTGATTGTGGGGAGATATTAATTTACCACTCATTCACTTTTTTCTTTAAAAATCTTCAGCTATAGTGATTGAGGTGAGTTATCTACGGTTTTTCATACAAAAAGGTTTCAGGTTCAAACCTTATTCAGGAAATAAACCCGGCCTGAGTGAGCAATGAGGGTTTTCCCTCATAGTTTCCCCTCCTTGAATGGTTGGAATATGTGGCACTGGGTTAAAATAGTAAGAGATTGGTAGAATGCACAAAACCTTATCTATCGCTACCGTTAAAACAACTATAGTAAAAAATCTATTGTTTAATCCGCATGTAATTAGTATTACAACTCTAATATATGGTAGAATGAGAATGTTACCAATTATTAATTTTTTCCATGTTTTGCGAAAGTAATTTCAATGAGGGCCGAGAAATTTAATATATAAACCTAAATAATTATGGGTATTATTTTTTAAAGTGGTTCATATCAATTAAAAATTTTACAAGGTAAAGGTAGTAAATTCACCAGAAAGGTTGAGTTGAGACCAGAGAATGTAGCACTTGAAAACATAATTACATGAAACATACGACTTTCATTTTTAACAAACCATTACAGATCTACATATCAACCAGGATTGAATACGATCTACAACACATTATCAATATCATGAATGGAACAAAACAAACAAGTACGTTGTGACGAAGAGCCTTCACACTAAGCTCGTACATATCAACACAGTTGGAAGTTCGATAATAACAAAATAAAAACAAATGACATATCCTGGTTGATTTAGGCACACTTGAAGCCATTTGGGACTTTCTTGCCACAATCATTAAGAATCAAGCTAAGAGACACAGGCACATTTAGATTGATCCCCAAAACCTTAGCTTTGATGGCGGTGCATAGACAAACCGCGGCCTCAAGGTCAGCAAGGTTTTGGATGAGGGTGCAACATGGTTTAGTTGGTGGCGAACCCACTTCGACTGAAACCAAACCAAGCAAATCGGCACACACCCCAAGTTTCAAGGTGTCTTTAGGGCAGGTAGCCTTAGTTGGTGTTGGTTTTGGTTTTGGGGCAGGGCTACCACAAGTCCCACAGCCACTCACCATTGCAAAAAAGATCATATTGAGTGCTAGAAAGAGCACTAGTGAAGCATTACCCTTTGAAGCCATCTCTAAGTAAGCAACAATAAGTACTTAATGTTTAGTTATAGTAGAGTGTAGTTGAGGATGAATTGTGAATGTAGAGAAAGGGTTGAAGGGTTTTTATAGGTGCTAAAGGTTGAGTTTTGGTCCAGATTTTCTGGCATGAATAGGTACACATCATGCAAATGGCCATCAGAGGTACACATTAACATGCTAATAGCCACTGGCCATGTTTTGTAATAATGGAGTACGTAGCTATCTTATCTTTACTGGAGATCCAAATGTCTAATTCATGTAATATTTCTCTAGCATTGCTAGTTTATTGTATTGAAGTGTATGTTTGAGATTGCTATTTCACAAGTATTATGGTTGAACTTTAAAATGACAATTTGATGATGAGATGATAATTAAGGAAAAAAGATTTACTACTCAATTTTCACTTCTAAGATACCTACTGATGACGACTTTCCCATGGACATCATGATGGTGAACAAGGAGAAAGTGCATAAACATGATAGTTATTTGATTATATTTTGGTTGGTAAATCTAACTTTAATAAATTATTCTAAATTAAATTACAAGTCAATACCACAATTTCTTGAGTTTTTTTTATTTATTTTATCTTAAATTATAGAATATATATTTTTAAATTTCAAAACATTTAAATTTGTTAATATCTAATTAAGTATTTATCTTATATATTTAAAAGAGTAAATGCACTTTTTATCAATGATGCTTGCAATACTTTACATTTTCAGTCTACCGTTAACAGAAACTGTCCTAATGTTTCATGTCTTTACAATTTGTCTCTAACGTTTCAAGTCTTAAAAAATTTTGTTCATAATTTTTATTTAACGTTTCAAGTCTTAAAAATTTCCGTCCCTAACATTTCGCTGTAAAAGTTTTTCTGTTAAGGGTTTAATAACGAAACTGTTAAAACGTTAGGAACAAAAACTATTAAGAATGAACTGAAACTGTTAAGCCCTGCAAATCTTAAAGACGAAACTCATAGTTTAATCTATTTAAATTTTAAATTTGACTTTTCATTAATTTGTATAATTACCAACTAAATTATAAAAAATTTATATTTAAACAATTTCCAATGAATAATTTTAAAACCTCAAACCATAATTTATAGTTACAGAAGTGTCAACATTTATTTGTTTTTAATGCTCACAATATACTACATTAATATATATATGCAATGATTAAAAGATGTAAATTTTTAGTGTTAATTTTGTAACATCGATATCATATGATACACGAGTTTTAAGCTAGTTATAAAGAATAAAGTGAATTATTGAATTCGTCCATTCACTAGCTTCCATGGTTCCTTTTGTCTTGTTTAACTACTAGAAGAAAAGTCTTTCTTTATTAGAACCCGGTTTTGTGTAGTGGAAAGTCTTCTGGCTTTAGGTTTTAAGTAACGTTTTGTTTAGTTTTAGAAAACAAACGTAGAGATGTTAGATGCACACCATGTTTAATAAACACTAATGTTGTGAAGGCTTTTATTTTTAAGCCAATCTAAGCCATAAACCAAGGCCAGAACTATTAATGTAATGTGAGGGAGACAAATCTTCGCAACTTGAGAGAAAATTATCTTGAACACATGCCATTTACGATCTTAAAGTTCAAGTCATCACAGTCATGTGTCATATAGAATTTAATTTGCAGAATTCGCTATTATGTTTTAGAGTCTATAATTATACAATTCTAAGTCGAACATCAATCACCACTTTTGTAAATCGACAACTACAAGATAACATAAGGTTGGGCTCACCAAAACTAAGTCTATGCAATTGGTTACTTAACAGCTTAGAGTTGCCAAAGACATAGTCTATCGGTAGCTAAATCCCTGCGTAAGACTTATTCCAGAGTTATTGCCGAATGAACAAATACGCAGTTCACGTTTCATGCAAACATGTTCAAGTGATGCCAATGTATGACATGTCGATATAGAAATACGTTGATGTTCAATCTGACTGCCGATAAGATGAAAAATTTCCTGCTGATAAACTACAGCTACCGAGAAATCATCTTCTATATACAATACTTAAGAGTAGTTGTCTTGACAGTTGCTCTTGAAAAACAGTACATTCTTGTGACTGTTCTGTTTCCACTGATGACAAACATTAATGTATGCTTAACAGTAGATTTCAACAGAAGATTTAATGCCATTTACCATTAATGCTTGTACTAACATGTCAAGTATAATCAACGTGTAATAACCACTCACTTGTCTTTGTTTGCGTACGCTTGAAACTTTGCACACTTTAAGTGATAATATACGTTGAGCTTGTTTAAATATTCGTGCTCTTACATGTTTGTTTAAGTTTGCAAACTGTTTGAGATTTAGAGTGTGAAACAACTCTAGAGTGATTCCGTTATTCACGAGAAAACGAGAACTTTGTGAGTGTTGTGTTTAGAGTAACCAACACGATTCTACAACAGCCATATAGCCTCACATACCACCAATATTATTCGGTTTCCCAACAAATAAATCAAATATTTGCATCTGCCGAGTAAAAGCTTTATTTGTAGGTTACCCATCTTTAAATTGTTATTACCTAAGCACATTAATTGTGGACTTCTTCTTTCATTCATAGCTAAGGCGCACAAAACACGTTGATGATATTTGATGCGGGGTATTCATTATGTCTCATTATCTCTTATGAGCAGTGGCAGATCCGTAATAAAACGGTTGGTTTGGGTCGTTTAAGGGTCATCACATAATAGCAATATGATACAATTAGTAATAATATGATAATTCAATTATATATATTATTGTTCCCGTTAAAATAACCAACTTTTTAGAGATTCTTGACCGTTCAAACTCCTAAACTTTTAATCTTGACCGTTCAAAGGCCCAAAAATCCTTCTAGAAGCAGCAGTTCAGAGAGGTTGAGCACCCTCTCTCCTCTCCGGCAGCGGTTTATGGAGGTTTCCTAAGATGAAGGTGATTAACCACCCATGATTCATGAATCATGATGGTCAGTTTTGCGAGAGTGGAGGTTGAGAATATCCGCTATTAAAATACAAACTTTTGATTCACACGAATTGCCATATGTAACTCCCTCACTCCTTTTGTTCTTTCTCGGATCGGTTACCTGGCAATCGCTTCCCTTAAAATCGACGGAGTCTTCATGTCGAATTTTGATGATGGGATTGGAGAGGACGAGTGGTTTGTATAAGG
>WOUH02000015.1:5756564-5767385 GCA_009936405.2 Stevia rebaudiana
AACATAAAACCTATGTGATTCACCAACTACCTCGTGTAGTTGACACTTTTTCTTATATGTTTCAGGTGAAACTTAGAATATGAGCTTGTTGGATATGCTTAGACTTGAAGAACTTATTTTGATTATTTCTATCTTGATATGTAATTTGAACATGTTTAGTATCTTGTAAGACAATTGAATCTGGTGTTTAATATTATGAAACTTTAAATAGAAATCATGAGCTTATGAACAGTTGCGTCGCGCCCCGGCGTAATTCCGCCATCGGTCGGGGTGTGACAGTTTACCTTTTGGAGTTGAGCTTTTAGGGTTTATCTTTTATAATTTAGGCTGGGGTGAGGGCTTAGGTTTTTGGGGGCGAGAAAGAGTTCGACGAGACGGTTCTAACGCCGCTAAAATGAGCTCAATCGGGGTCCGTTTGATACCCTCCCTACGCCTACTTACCATAATGACCCTACTTAGGATAACCTCACCCTAGTCTTGTAATAAGTTTGAGAAATACGATCTCTTCTTTAAAGACAAAAATATCCGTATGTGCTCAAAGCAAAATATAAATAATGTAAATATACGTAGTACAATATTTTTCTGAAAATGCTCAAGAAAAAAAAAATCAACCGGAAGATGGGCGCGCGAAGAAATCATGACCGACAGAATATAATGAGACTATTTTTAAAAGAAAAAAGTAAAATAGATCTGTAGATTACTAAACTCACCCTTGGTTAAATACAAAATTAATAGGCTACAAATTGTCCTCGGTGTATGACTATTTAATGAGCGAGTTTAATTCAAGTTATTTTCTCTTTGAACAGATCATGCTATTAATGTTATGAGCGAGTTTAATTCAAGCTATTTTCTCCTTGGTCAACTTGATATTTACATCTTTTTTTTAACGGCAGAGAATCTCGCGTGCTAGCCACCGTGAACAGGACGATTTAGCCAAGGCCGATTGCTCAACTTCCGTGAGACCGTATCCTAGATAAGCGGGAACCGGATGGATCCGTAAACCCTCTCCACTACTCAGGTTTGAACCGGTGACCTCTATCTGAGGTGCACTTTCTCCCCATCACAGGAAATTGCCCAGAGTAGTGCTCTGGACAAGATTTAAACCTAAGACCTCCTAAAAAGAGAGCCTCAAGTCCACAACTCATCCCAACCACTTGAGCTAAAAATCATTGGTTGATATCTAGTAACCCATGAACTGAGTTCGTATCTAGTATTCCAGTCGGCTTTAGCTCATGCCTTAACAAATGTTTGGTTTTCTTCCTTTCTTTTAAGTTTGGTGATTTTGTATGTTTCTTTAACATGTTACCTTCAAATACGAAGTTAAGAATAATATAAAATTAACCAAGTTTCAAATAATATGATATTAAACTATCAATATACAAGGAGAGGATATAATTTTTTAGAGTCAATTAATGAGTTACTCGTCCACATAAACTCGAGCCAACTAAACTCCAATTATTATCTGCTCAAATTATTATCTACTCAAGCTACTTTCAACTCTACTCGACTTAAAGATTTATATATGTCAACAAACTTAATCCAAGTCAGCTTTTTTTTTTTTAATTTACTTTATTATACAAGCTCACAACCAATTTTTTTGATGAGTCGTGTCCTTTAAGTTTTAATAGGGACACATATATGTTATTATTTAATTGATCAATAGTCTTTGTAGAATGTAGTTGCTAAACATGGTAAAGTTGTAAAACCATAGTAAAATTTTAGCAACTCCATAATTAAATGATATATATAGTCAAATGGGAGGGCTTTCTTGACATTATATGTAAACACAGGGGCATACCTGCAATAAATACTAACCTTGAGAATCCATTCAAATAATTTGCCAGCTTCCATTCCCTAATATTCTTCTATTCTCAAACTCCCATGTCAAGATTCCTTCTTAATTAGCGTTTTCTATGCATTTTAAAATTTTATTGTTATTAAATAACTAATGAGTGCTATGAACAATAAAAAGACCCTAATAAAAAAGAGGCAAGACTCCCCGACAACCATCATATCATTAGTTATTTGAGATCGACTATGTTTGATTTGATAGATGTGTTTATAAAGTTTAGTTCTTAACATATTTTTAATTAAACATATTTTTAGTATATTTTATAAGTAAACTGTCACATGACAATGATTTTAAGCATTTGTAGCAAAAAATCCTTCTTTTTTTGGGGTTTGAATGATCTCAACATCATGTTGTTACTAAATTGCTTTGGAAGGGGTTTTATTTGAAAACAAGTGCTCACCAAGAACACTGCTTCTTACTTTGTTTTTAAGGCACATAATTCCAAGATTCTTATGATCTATTCAAAGTTAGTTACTTAACATAAAAAATTACAAAGATTTTGATTGAAATCCACTTACCAACCTTGAAAATAACTTCACCCCACTCTTATTAGACGACACCTATATGTCGAATATAATATTATTCAAAATATAACAAAATACAGTATAACATATTATGTAAGATTCGTGTTACCTTTCAAGGAAAAAATTGAATAACAAAACATACAATTGGTCTTTGTCATTGCTTGTAACGTGGTTTTCATTTATGTTTATACGACAATATTACAATTTACAAGAATAATCCTTTTAGAGAGCACATGCTGAAATACATAACTAAATAAAATGTCTACTTAGCATTGTATATAATATTTATATATTACACCTTAATCATACACTACAGGACTATGTTTCACGTACAACCCGGCCAATTTTTATCCTAATAATATCAATAAAAGGTATTTAGTAAAGAATGGCTTTTTAGTTTTTGATATATATCTACCATGAAATATTAGGTGTGGGTATTATTACGACCTTGTTTTGTTAGATTGCTTTTCCTTTTTGTAATTATATGTTTACACCGGATCTATAAGCAATGGAAAATGTGTTCTTGCGTTAGTCAAAATAAAACTAAGTTTATAAATAAAATACAAATTTGCGTGAATTGCATGTTTATTTTATTTTATTTTATTTATAATTGATTATAGAAAATGCAGACACTTTTCTTGAATCAAAAATAGGGGGAGATTAAAAAAAATATATGAAAATCAGTGCTAACCGTAGGATGTAATTTCATCCGTCTAATCGTTTTAATGGAAAGCCCGGATTAACGCGGTAACAAAACCGTAATTAACTTTTAATAAATAAACATCCATAATGCATCGGGCATCCTAATAGGACAGAAGCGTCATTAAAATAATTACGGACCGAGGATCTAAATCATGGACCGCCTTGTGTAAAAAATACGGACCACCAAAATATACACATAAATTATGGAACAAAGTGAATAATCATGGACCATGACCAAAATACACACATAAAATACGGACCTAGTGCATAATCATGCACCACGAAATCACAGACCACATGTATAATCACGAATCACGACCAAAATACACACATAAATTACGGACTAAGGGTATAATCACATACATAATTACTAACCACGTAAAGAAATCGAAAAAAACCATACCGATGTTATACTCGTTAAAGATTATGAAATTCTATATTTAATGGTGTAATTTTTTTTAATATTTAAGCGTAAAAATTATCTGAAATTTTAAATAATGGATGAAAGTTTGTTTAAATTAAAAAAAGTCAACTCCTAAATTACTTATTGTTTATAAAACCGTGTTAAATTATAAAATTACTCGAATATCTTTTTGGGTGTGTACAAGTGTCATTATTTGAATGAATTTATAACTTTTTTGCTTTTAACACTTCTGATCAATCTTCTCACACAGAACACAACCCTCTCTTTCGATCGCTTACACAAACCTGATTCTGGTGCCTCCTCACACAGATCACGATGTTCTTCCGTTTGAGTCCTCATATAGAATGGATCTCGCCACAGAATGGATGAGAGACACAAATGAGGCTCCATTCGTGTTCCTCATATGAAGCGAATGAGTCCTATTCTTGCTCCTCAAATGGGGCAAATGGGAAGCATATATATACTTGTTCTTGTTTGTTTATTTGCAAGTTTTGAGAGTTTGTTAAGATCAAATTATTTAGGAGAGGTCATGCTAGATTGTTTTAAATGTATACTCATTCGCTTGAATATACGTCTTTTGATTTCTTCTATCAACTTTGTGTTCAAACCTCAAACTTCCTTCTTGAATCTTCATTAGGAGCTAACTCTAAATAACTAATTAATTAATCCTTTCAAATTTTATATTTTTTCAAATCGAACCGATCAAGATGAATTTTAACAAAACCATGCACAGTTATAACTTCATGATAACCGAAATTATGGCAAAGTCAATGCACGACGCTTCACATGCATACGTCTAGAGCAGGGGCGAACCATAGGTATATAGTCGCAGGGTGCGACCACCCCCGCTTTGTTTTTCCCCAGAACTATATATTTGGTACCCGTTAATTCAAATTTTTTTATACGTATAGTCTCGCCCCTGCCGTAAAAAAAAATATCGCCATGCTGAAAAATTAAAGGTTAATTTCACCACGGATCCAAAATATCTATATTTATTAAAAAACATGAATGACATAAATACCCGAGTGACTAAAGAACGGATATTTATTTGGGTATTTGAGGTTTGAGCTTATAATTAAATACCCAATTTTATTTATATATAAAACCTAATATTTGTAAGTATGTCATTATAAATTAGAAACCAATAACCCATTACCAATACGCAATACCCAGCTCATTACTTATTTAATAATCAAAATTAAAATTAAAAAGTATGTAATATTTCTAATTGACTTTTGAGAATAAAAGAAGCTTATGGCCCCTTTCTCCCTTTCTCATTTTCTATCCGAACAAAATAGCAAGGAGTGAAGCAAGCATCCATCTCAGCCACTGCTCCGTCGTCCGCCACTGAGTTCCGGCTGGCGCCTGAGCCGCCAGGTGCCAGCTAGGTGAGCTCCACCTCCACTGCCCATCGTCGCCTCGTACCAGCCTTCTCCATTATCCAATAGGTACCAAATGCTTTAATTCTCCTTCAAAACCCTAAATCCTCAATTTTTTCCCTCTATTTATTAAATTTGTGATGTTTTGTCATCAATTAACCTATTGCTATGTTGTTATTATTACGTTACGATGATGAATATATGATTAATTGATCATTTGATTGAATGTTTAATGTTTTTGGTGAAATTCAAATTTTTAGAATTTAGTAGGTCTTTATATAATTTGATACAATTATATATTTTTGGTTGATATTGATAGGAAAAATGAAAAATATTAAGGACTATTTGAAAAGAAAGCATGCTGATGAAAATAATGAGGATACAAATCAAGAGAAACGTAAAAAATATTCAACTAACGAGTCGGAACAACATGAAAATCAATAAGAGTATGGTATCCTCAATCCACTGTCAAATGCTAATGAAATAGATCTTAACTATCTAGAAAGAGATCCGGGAATACGAAAACAAATGAAATAGATCTTAACCATTTAGTAATGGTGTCCTGAGCATATTAACAATCAAGTGTGGATTTGAACATGGTATAATTTAAAAAAGAAAAAAACATAAACTTGTTTATCAAAGTCAAAAAAGAATGATAACATGAGCATAAACTATACGGTATGATCCAATTAGCACTTCCACCTCCACCGTGAAATATGGTGGAATCATCATCTCTCTTCTTAATCTGACCACCATTGATGATGGTGTTTTGGATCCTTCAATTTAATACTCATTAATGCACTCTTTTGTTTTCTGATTCTCACCCCGTTCGCTTCTATATCTTCCCCACGTGCTCACGTAAATCTTCATATTCTTCAAGGGCAGTTTCGTCTTTTTCTCCATCCCTTGATTTATTATTATCGGTCTACTCCTCTTCCATTTCATTCTTTCCAACCTCCTCCACCCATAAAGGGACCGGAGATATATACATACGGATTCTATATCTATAGCTCGCCGGAGATGGCGGCAGGGTGGGTGAAGTCGTTACAATGTAAAGAAAGAGCTCTAAACGACGTCGTTGAAAGCCATCATCTTCGTCTTCTTCCGGCATCTTCAAGTTGCAGAAAGAGTTTTCGGTCACTAAAAGACGTCGTCGACACCAAAAAAGATAGACCTAAAAAGACAAAACTGCCGGAAACACCGCCGGAGAGAGTAAACAGATATCCAGTTTCAAGAAAATCCGATAATATTACCCGGGTCCGAAGTAACAATGCGTCATCTAATCTCCGGCGACATTCACGTCCACCGGAATCTTATTTTCCGGCGTTAAACGAGCTGCCGGAGGGACACCCGTCGCGTAACGTGGTGGAGATAATATTTCACACGAGTTGGTCTCCCAAGGTTTTTTCGGGTCGGATAGAGATGGTTTTTAAAGTCCAGAATCTAGCCCGAACCGTGACCCGGTTCGAGGAGTACAGGGAGTTGGTAAAGTCGGTATCCGGGTCAAAGGATAATGTTGGGTCGTGTCATAATGGGCTCCGAGAAGACCATGCACGGTGTGTTGCAGATGGGAATGAGGTGATGAGGTTTCAATGTCTCGGGTCTGCCGGTGGTGGCGGTTATGACACCGATGGCGGCGGTTCGTGGTCG
The DNA here is from genome assembly GCA_009936405.2 of Stevia rebaudiana. Lineage (NCBI taxonomy): Eukaryota > Viridiplantae > Streptophyta > Magnoliopsida > Asterales > Asteraceae > Stevia > Stevia rebaudiana. The sequence continues at coordinate 5,763,096 of WOUH02000015.1, forward strand.
TTTCAAGGCGGCAAAGGGGCGGCATTGTGTACGTTTTCCGGCAGCGGAGTGGCGCACGAGAGCGCGGGCGGTGGTAGAGGGAGGAAAGCGATGCTTGTTTGTCGGGTAATTGCGGGTCGGGTTAGCAAGCAGCATTTGTTTGACTCGGTTTATAGTGGACGGGTCGGATATGACTCAGTGAGTGGGGAGAATGGTGAGTTACTTGTATTTGATTCCCGTGCGGTGTTACCTTGTTTTTTTATCATCTATAAATTGTAAAAATTGGTTTTCTACGATTTTGTAGAAGTCACAACCTAGTAAATTTTACATTTTCTCTTTTTATGACCCAAGTATATATGCATATGTATATGTGGTATATAATATATTGTATTTTCTTTAAAGCTTTTATTTGAAAATTTATATAATACTGATGGAATAACATTTGGATATGCATTTTTGATATTCACATTTTGGATCGTTTGGCCGAATAAGAGATTAATATTGGGCCAGTCACATTTAATACTTTTGAATAACTTTTTTTGAACTGGCGATCCGATCATAGTTTGGAGTAAATTATCTGATAACCGGTTCGGTTATTAAATCATTGTATTTAATTTTACCAGAGAATACTTTGTATTATTTAAAGAAAGTTCTAAAAAGTATGCAAACAAACAGCATATATATAGAACGGGACCAAAACAAAAAAGGGTCACTCTTTTTTTAACTAACAGAAACACCGAAGATGACTCATCGAATTGGTACTATTTGGAAGCGTTCTGATGCAAAATTATTGTTTGTTGGCTATATGGAATCACCTTATTTTCAGCCCTATGATATGTTTCCTTTTAAATAACTATTTGAACTATTGATGTTTTAATTCTTAATATTTTTTGTCACACCGTTAATTTGTTTGCTGAAGGTGGTGAAAATAGTTGAATTAGTGGATGGTGTTAGCCCTAAGCACAAAATTTAAATGATAAATACACTTCCCTATTATATTTAACAATCATTTATACTTAATTTTTATATTAAAATCTTTTTTACTTAGTTTAACATAAAATTTAATGTGTTTACCATTTTTATTTTCTTTAAAGTTGATTTAGTTATTTATATTTGAGTTACTTTGTTATCTTGTTATTCATATTTAAAGTTGAGTTGGTGTAACTTCACACACCTCTCTTTTCACACACCTCTCTTTACGTATTGTCTGTGTGCTATTCAAATTCAAGTTGGGTTTATCTTTCTACATTGCAACATGTTTTTTCTTTACGTACTTATCGACGCCCAAAATCTTGCGGCAACGCACGGGATTAAGTTACTAGTATATATATATAATGAGATTGAAGTAAGTGTGAATTTGTAACTTATTATAATTTCGAAGGGTTACATTGAATCTATCATTTTACTTATAACTTTTTCGAAATGAGTTTAAAAAAAATTGTTTGGATTAACTTTTATGGTAGAAAAATGAATAAGTCAATAAGCAGTTTTTTACATTTTTTAAAAGTATTTTTCTTTAGCTTTTGAGTAAAATGAACAATAAGAATATACATATATTTAAAACTATTTTTGATAAAACTATTTTTGAAGTATTGAACTGGTATGCATACTAGTTATGTAAATAATTTAAGAATTTACCTTATGATGCGTAGTGGTTATGAATTGTCGGTTTGTAAGAATCGATCTTTGGGGAAAGTACATAAGTGTTTGGAGGTATGCTTTGGATAAGTTGTAGGTTTGTTTTAGCTATGTTTTTGTTTGGTTTGTCGTGCTGTGTAATATTAGAATGATATTGGGATTTCTTTAAATATTGAGGTTGTCTGGATTATCGTTCGTTATGACGAAGGTAGACTTTCATGTATTCAAAGTGTGTTAGGTTGGTGGTTGGGTTTGTCTTACATACACTCTATAAGCACAATCATTACAATGGAAGTATATCATAGTTAGACACTTAGACTTATGAAAAATGATTCGGTGGAACAAGACTCAAATCATACTAATATTATTTTAATATTATCTAGCGTGATGGGAATTTGGGTTGGTTAAAGTTTGGGTCTGAGTACCCATAGTTGGAAATGAAGTCTTTGTAAATCAACTAGTTTTGACAAAGCAAAGGTTCGGGACGTGGTTAAACCATGTACGAACAGGTTTTGAGGTAGAGGTACAAAGCACAGGTGAGTCGTGTAGGGACCAGGTTTTGAGGAAAAGTCTTTGATACGGACGAATAACAGTATAAAGACATGTTTTGGAATATGGTTTTAAATAATTCTACTAATAAGGTAGAGAAAAGTAAAGCGAGTGTTGTCCTAGTGGTTCCCTAAAAGGGTGAGCAAGCCATATAGTTTTGTAAGGTTTCAATTACATATGGTATAAAACCTGTTAATATTTTTATGTATAAATGTTATGAAATGAGTTTCCAGGGGCAAACATTTTAAAGGTTTTAAGTGAATTGTAAACTTAGAACTCATCGGCGTAAGCTGACGCTTTAAAGTATGCATATTAGATGTAGGAGAAGCCTCTGGATGCTAGTGAAGGATTGATTAGTGGTGAAGCATAAATGGGGCATAAGTAGAAGGTTGGCGAATAGTTGTTATATGATGTAATAAAAATAATGATGTATTAAGCACAACTGATTAATAAATAAAGATTTTATTTCCACAATCATGTTCTCTCTGATTAATCATGACGTGACAGGACCTCGGGGATCAAGGCGCCACACCTGTTACACCTCCAAATTCCCTTGCTACCGTTCCCGTGAGTAGACTTCCAAACATTCCATCACTTGAACATACTGATTAAAAGCATGAGAATTCATTGAGCTCCTAAAAAAATTCCATGTAAACTTACCATTCAAGGAAGTCATCCAACAAATGCCTATGTATCGAGTTGCCTTGAAATGAAATCAGACTCTCCCTTTTATAACGAGATGAGTGTTTGGTCTCCATGTTGACACTATAGCTAGCTTCCCTTCTTCTCTCCTTTCCGCATGTGCAAACCTAAAAGAAATTTCCCTAAAGATAGACAAAAGTTGCCACATATAATATAAAAAGAAAAACTATTCTCTCTAACTTGAAAATAACAACTCATTATAATTATTGAAAATTTGTTAAAGATTTATTTCATTGATCACATCTGCTTCAAATGGCAGCTCTCCATTTGGTACACATAGGCAACGGATAAGTAAGTTGTATTAATTATAGAAAAAGAACATTATTGAACTTTAAGCAAATCTAAAATTTTGCAATTCTTGCACAAATAGTTCAGCAAGGGTCAAAGATAACAGCTTAGGTCTTTTGGCATTATTTGTATTCTTGAAGCTAAAGCACACACAATCTTCACTCCACTACCCAAACTAGGGGTGTTCAGAGTTCGGTTTTAACGATTTTTGGTTCAAACCGTAAGCCAAATCGTTACTAACGGTTTTCTATCATCAAAAACAAAAACCCAACCGTTAATATTTAAAACCAAACCAAACCGCTAATAACAGTTTAGTTTCGCGATTTGGCCCTTCATAAACATAGTTTAGAGAACTGTATGAACACAAGCTGATGTATACGTGTATGTGACAGTGTGACCTAATTAGTTAGAAATAAAAACCTTAATTCTTAGACTAGTAGTAAAATGTTAATTTCACCATCCTAATGCTATTCCATTTAACTAATTGCATAACTACACAAACTTATAAATCAAGCAAGTTTAAGTGTTTAACAAATCAACTGAACTTATGAACTATATTATGCAACTAGCCATGTTAGAAACAGGAATTACAGAAGTAAAACTTGATAGAATCAATTTCGAAGAAGTAGAAGCCGTACAAAACATTTAGCCGAGAATTGAGATTGGACTAATATAAGTAGAGTTAGAGGCTTTTTAATGGTTTCATTAAGAGGCTACTTCTTAATCGTTCAACGTTTGGTTCAACAAAAAATTACATCTTAATCATTCAGTTCAGATGTGAATGGTTTAGGAGAAAAATAACGCTGAATGATACTTAAAATTTTAAAGACACATTTGCCCTTTCTCTCTACCGGTAGACCGCATCTTCTCTGAACAATCCGCGCACACCAAGTTCTACACGTTTGTTTAATTCATTGATTTTAATGTAACTGGGTTAGTTTTTTTTATAATCTGTTCAAGTATATGAAAAGTTGAATCATTGAGAAATCAAAACTAGGGATAAATGTTGGGTTTTAACAAGTTTATCAAAGTTATTTTAACCATTTAAAATGTACAAACTGTAAGATTATAGAAAACTGAATGATATTGTTGAATGGTTAGGTTACAATATATAGAGATCACAAGGAACCTATA
>WOUH02000015.1:5767485-5782074 GCA_009936405.2 Stevia rebaudiana
TTTAGGTTTTTGGGGTGGTGTGATGTGGGGTGGTGGCTTAGGTTTTTGGGGGCGGGAAAGAGTTCGACAAGACGGTTCCAACGCCACTAAAATGAGTTCAATCGGAGTTCGTTTGAGTCGGTTTATTACTTTTTAAAATCCCTTTTAGCCCTCTTAGAATAAGCTCCCTATTTAGAATAACCTTACCCTAGTTTTAATGTTTGGTTTATTATCTTAAATTTTTATGTTTATAATTGTTATTTCAAGTTAATTAAACATTTAATGCTTATGGTTTATATAAAATGATTAATTTATATTTATTTAATGTGATAAAATGTTTAGCTTTACATGAACAGAGGTCTCGTTGGTTCGTTTATGTTAGTGAACCGTTCGTGAATACATATAATCCTTAATGAATGAACACGAACAAGAATTTCCGTTCGGTAAGCGTTTGTGAATCGTTCATGAACAAGTTGAATGCTTAACATATGAATATGAAAAAAGCTCGTTCGTGTTTGTTCGGTTCGTTTACAGCCCTACTGATGGATTATAATATTAGGTTATGGTTTGAGATTTAATTTTCAAGTTTTATTTTAACCCCTCAACTTTGAGGTCATATTTTTAAAACACCCTATGGTTAATGCTCAAGTATTTTTAATATTCACGGCTTAATATGAGTCCGTATATAATTCGGTTTTGTGTTTCGTTTGTTTTATTTTTAGTCGCTCGGGTCCGTTAACCGGCTACAAAAGTTTGGTTCGATTCTTGTATAGTTTAGGTGCCCACTATTTTTAACGTGTTCATTAGTTATGAATTAACTAATATTGTCTCGTGATTATTTTTAGGAGGTTTATGTCAAATCCGGTTAGTTCACCTGAGTCACAGTTATAGTAGTTCACATAAGTCGTAGCTATAATAACATAACTAGTTAAGATAATAATATGGTCAAAGTATAAGGTTAAGTTTAACTCATGAATAGTAGTTACGTATATAGAATGTTCGTCTATGAATTTGTTTACTTTGGTATACTTAATCAATCCCAATTAGGTTTAATATGTGGATGTTCAATAATATAATTAGTTTGTGAGGTTCGTTAGTAATCCGAACCCGAAGCTACGGAATCGCTAGTGACCCGAGTGACCAGATTCGGAGTCGGAAATTACCGGATGTCACACACGCCACCATTAAACGAAAGAGATTCGATATCTCTAGTAGTTTGATTGAGAGCTATAAGTTCAAACATCATGTTTACCATTTATCTTATAAACATTAAGCGTATGTTTTTCGTTTAAAATCCTATATAATTTATATAACTTGAAAGACTCACCAACCATTTATTTATTTGAACAAACTCTATTGTACATGTGTAACAGGTTAAAGAATCAAGTCATGTGACAATTTAGGAAGTATTGACCTAGATTAAGAATTCGAACTTCTATTTAATTGTTTGAATGTATTTCTCTTTAGAATTATGTAATTTGACTTATTTGATATCAATGAATTAAAAGGCTTTGCATGTTAATCGTACTGTAATGCTTAGTGGAACGTGTGACGAACAATCGTATCACGCTCTAACGATTCCTCCAACGGTTCAGGTGTGACATTTATAACCCATAACACATGTTTACAAGTACGATTACATCTATTACTTACTTGACGCTTATGTACGTAACATCACTTTATACTCACACTTACTGAGCTATATCACATGGCCTTACGTTTAAGCACACTTTACATTGCATACATTGTGCTTTGTTTGGGTTAATTCATGTATGCACATTTTGCAGTTACATCTTAGGCATGCTTTTAGAGTATTTCTGTTTAATTGAGATTCTCGTATACCATATAATACCATAATGGTAAACTGGTAATCATATGTCGAGTTGGATTTGGTACACGTTTATCCACAGGAAGGTCAATCCAAGGTTTTTGTGTGTTTTGGTATTGTTTGTTTTTATGTAAACGTAAAAACAATCAGTTGTATTACGATCATAAGTATAGTATGTATCGAGATACGACTACCGCCACTTATGTATTGCTTTCGATAAAATTTCAAGTGATTTGATGATTGAAAATATATCATCAAGAACTTGCCACTTAATCGATTTTCAGATTAAATATGAAATATGTAGCGAATAATAGCTCTCTAATGTACACTCAACCCACAACGTATGAACTATATCATCATGAAGTTGGCTCAAAACGTGACTCTATTAGCACGTACAATGGCTTCCCATGCAATCTTAACCGTTCACGGCCCTACAAAATCCAATTTTTAGAAACAACAGTTAGTTTAACTTGGATCCATATAGAAGATCTTATCTTCAAAACATTATTGAATATATGTAAGAGGATTCACAGTATCTTTCCTAAATTTATGTGAGAGTAACCTGCATAATTTATAGTGTGGTTGAGAACGGAATATGTACCGTTAAGTCTGGGACTTCAATCACACACGCGCATTCGACAACCACAGCACCAGCACGTTCTGGAAACAACTCGGTTGTTTTTGGTTAAGATTTGATTATTAGTTGTCATAAATGTGAAAATGGAAGTAATTATTGATATAAAGTTGTATAGAGATACCAAGCAAGTTCATTGCAGCACAAAGGGTACCACCAGTAGCCACCAAATCATCTACCACAAGAGCCCGCTCTCCCTGTTCAACTGCCCCTACATGCATTTCAAGACAATCTGTCCCGTATTCCAGTACATATTTTTCTGATATTACTTCACCTATAATTTTGACATTCAAACAAGATTATATATTATGGAAACAGATCTAATAGATATATTATTTCTTATGAGAAGAATAGGATAGAATCTTGGCCATTAATTAATCAAATAAATGGTTGAGATCACGTTGTCAATTTTTTCATTTAAATTTGCGTGAATTCTAACCGAAAGGGTAGAAGGGGGATAACCTATTTTTGTTAACTTTTACGAACAAATCAAGTTCCACCATTTTTTTAATTATCAAATAACTTGTATACGCTTCAATATTTAAAACAAATTACACCAGTAAAGAGAAATTAATTTCATTATCTTTAATTCGAGTATAGTATTGATTTAGTTTTTTTTACTTAGTCCTTAATTATATACGTGGTCCATGATTATACACTTCATACGTAATTTATGTGTGTATTTTTGCCGTAGTCCGTGATTATATATTTTGTTCCGTAATTTGTGCGTGTATTTGGTCATGGTCCGTTATTATAGACGTTGGATGTAATTACGTGTTTACCTTTATACCCCTTGCATATTGTACACGTTTATTCTGATTGTATCCTACGATTCTCACGAAAACAATCACTTGCCTATTGACATCGCTTCAATGAAAGAGATCAAATTGAAAACCAATAGTTTATTGCTCTCTTTCCATTATTTGTAGAATTTTGTTAGCTCCTCAATTCTTTAAAAAAACTATAAAATGTGCATATATATATATGTGTATATATATATATATATACTAGCTTAAAACCCCACACGTGGTTACATAATCAAAACTTAAAATTTTATCATTGAATCATTGCATATATATATATTAAGTTATTATATTGTGAACTGTTATAAATTATGCTTTGAGATTTTAAAATTATTCATTAGATACTTTTAAAAAATAAATTCTTTAAATTTTGCTGATAATTATACAAATTAAAAAAAATCAAATTTAAAATTTAAATAGAGTAATTGCAGTTTTTCTTTTTTAGATTTTCAAGACTTAAACAGTTTTAGTACATCTTTAATAGTTTTCGTCCCTAACGTTTCAAGTCTTAACAATTTTTGTCATATTCATTTAACAGAAACTATTAAAACTTGGAACGTTAGGGACAAAAACTGTTAAGACCTGAAACGTTAGGGATGAAAACTGTTAAGTCTTGAAACGTTAGGAATATAAACTGTTAAGATTTGAAACGTTTGGAATGAAAAATTTTTAAGACTTGAAACGTTATGTACGCATATTAATAAGACTTGAAATGTTAGAGACTGATTCTGTTAACGGTGAACTGAAACTATTAAATATTGTAAACCTAATGGATAAAAAGTGCAGTTTACCTTTTTAAATATATAAGATAAATATTTAATTAGTTAATAAAAAAATTAAATATTTTATAATTTAATTTAATATAAAAAGCATAAAATAATTCAAAATATTAATTTAACTAATTTAAATGTTCTTAAAAAATTAAGAAAATAAGAAGTTTTAACATTTTTTTGAAATGCTTTATTAAAAATAGATGTGAAAGAAAAAAAACTCTTAAGAATTATAAAAGCTAATATGAACCAACATGTTTTAAAAGCATAAAGTTAACTTCCAATACATTAATTGAAAAATAATAAAACTTGTGATTATATATACTTATTTTAGTTCTTAACAATTTTTTTTGTAAAGAACCAAAAAACTTTTTATAGTGTGTAGATTTAGATGACTCTAAAGAATTTATCTTATCCGCTTCCAAAGATGTCACGTGATCAACTAGTCACATTAGATTTTCAAACATCCTTTCAAACTTTTCTCCTCCATCAATACATCTACTTTTAAATATTATATTTATATTTTATGTGTATGTATATGAGTGTGAGAGAGATAACAAATGTGGGAGACCACCCCTTCAAAGCAAACGCATCCGGAAATCCCGATGTGAAAGTGCATTTTCGGAAGTGGATGGATGCTCCGATGCTTAAGTTTCATGTTTGGATGCCATTCCACATAGATCTGAATATCTGGAGATGGTCTTATGTTTATTAAATTTTAAGACAAAATTACACAAAACGTCCTATAGTTATTATAAAATTGCTCGATTTTATTCTTTATCTAAATAAGTTGTAGTTTGTATCCTTAAAGATAACAAGCGTCACTTTTTCTATTAAATAAAAAAAGATAAAAAAGCACCTAAATTATGAAAAATAGTACCTGTAACTTTTCAAAACCTAAAAATGTTTTCTGTAATTTTGTTAAAATATATTAATATTCATGTCATTGATGGTTTACAATAAAAAAAATGAAGTTACTTTAGAAAAATCTAGTAAACTTTAAAAAAAAAAAAACTTCCTTAAACTGTTTATGAAGGTTACTAAACTTTTTTTTAAATATCTTTTAATTTTATAAATATTTTCTTTAACTTCTCAAAAATAGGATTTGGTAATAGTTTATTTAAGTTATGTGAGTAAATGAACCAAATTGAGCCAGAGTTCATCTATGATTGAACTCGTCTCTTATGAAAATCTCAAAATCAAGCTCGACTCATGTTTTCTTTTTAATGATCAAGCTCAACTCTATTTTTATATATTAGTTATTTTATTATTTTTGTGAATATATTTATGAAAAATTATATATAACAAAAGGCAATTTACGTGGGTTCCTACAAACAATTGACCCTTTATGCCTCATTAAATATATAAGGACTCAATTTATAATTATTTATTATTTTATCATTCAAGTAAACATATACTTATAAAATGCTACTATACAACAAAAAACAATATCCGTAGTCTCCACCAACAAATACCCCAACTTTTTTTTATAAAGTTAAAAACAATATGTTTAGAAAAAGTTAATTTTAAGAAAAGCTAAAAAATCATTTTAGAATAAGGTTAGAAAAACATTTTTAAAAGAATATGTTTAGGAAATTTTGAATTTTTTTGAAGAAAATTCTATTTGTTTAAGAGCTAAAATCCTTTTGTTAAAGTAACTTATTTTTTTTGTTATAAACCATTAATAACATTAAGAAAATAATAATAATATTAATATTTATATCTTCTAACAAAGTTATAATTACTGTCCTTAAAGTTTTAAAAAATACATGCTTTATTTTTTATGATTTAATGTATTTTGGTTATTTTTTTTATGAATTTAACAGAAAAACTAACGCTTATTGGCTTTAAGGATATAAACTGCAACAACTTATTAGGATGAAATCAACATTTAAAAAAAAATGATGAAACCTGCAATTGTATAAATAACTAAAGGACGTTTTGTGTAATTTTGTCTAAATTTTAAGTGCAATTAATTTACATTAATAACCTTTTAATGCGTGGTGTATATTGGTTCTTATAATTCTTAACTCTCTATAAATCAGATGGGTTCTAAGAAAACTCTTCAATTTAGATAAACTTAAAAAAATACTACTAACCAATCAATATAAAAATATAAATCATGACTATTAGTTATAAAGTTATAAATGTAATAAACAAAAATAAATTAAGAAAGCATGTAGCTCATAAAGTTACGTATATGTAACTCATGAAGTTATGCGTGTAGCTTATGATGCTCATGTACCTTATATGGTGTACATATATGTAGCGATACAAGTTATATATATGTAATACGTAAGTTACATATTTTTTTTTACCATTTAACCTTCTGATAAAGAGAAATGACAAACAAAAAATGAAACTTTTGTATCTAGTAATTGACTAGGGGGTGGTTCATAATAAATTCATTTTTTATGTGAGAACCAAAAAATTATACTTAATTGAACTTCAAACATTTCCTATTTCTTCTTACGGTATTATTTTTTAAAATGTTTTGCACCATTAAAACACAAATTTTATCATTTTTCAAACGAGTATAATGAAACTATGTCAAAAAAATAAAAAACATTTATGTCGTAAGTTGTAGTAAACTTGTAGTATATATTTTTCTTAACGACTAATTGTAATGCACATATATACATAAAAAACATATATGAAATGTGTAGAATATCTCAAAGTACTAAAAAATATTAATTATCATCATACTACCAATGTGTAGTATGATTGTAGTATGTCTTACTGCACATATGCAGTATACATAAATAAATAGAAAAATCAAATAAATCTCTTCACGAAACGCCAATATAAATTTAAAGAATTATAATTTCTAAATTATCATTATACTGCATATATATAGTATTAAAATTTTATGACGCAATTATTTTTTTCATTTTAGTATGCCTTCATTATAGTTGTTTGAAAGAGGAGAATATTTCTGATTCAATGGTGTAATTCGTTTTAAAAAATAATAACATATGAAGAAATATGAAATGTTTGAAGTTTATTAAGTTGTGCTTTTTTGGTTTCTCATACGAGAAAGTAGTTTTCGTATGAACCTTCCCCAATAGACTAATGGCGGTAATTGATTTCTAATTTTTCTTCAAAATAAAGGTTTTCTTAGGAACCCTCCTTTTATATTGTAGAAGGTGTATATTATGTGAAAATAAACTTAGAGAGTTAACAAAAAAGACTCAAAATGTACCCTTTATTTTTCAATCTAGGTTCTCTATTTTAAGATGTGTTACATATGTAGACATATGTTACATCTAAAATGGAGAGTAAGTAACACATGTGTTACTCATAAAATGAAGAAGCGTGATTGAGTATTTTGATTAATTCTCTTGAATCATGTTCACATAATGTACACCCTTATAAAAGGGATTTGAAACAATTTGATAAAACTTGCATATTTGCCCAAACAAAAACAAATGGTACTGTACCATAAAAGAATGTTGTTATACTCAAACTCACATCCACAAACGTGCACTCACAATAGGTTTCGTATAGGCCTATATTGGTGGCATATACGATCCTTGACACTGATGACTACGGGGATAATCAAAGGCTGTCAGAGGGTATATGTCTAGTATAGCCCTATACGAGGTACCTATACGCCAAGTGCAGACATATACAAGGCGTATAGGTTGGTGGGAACTGACTAGAAGAAAAATTTAGGAGACTATCAGAGGGCTCACGTCAAATATAGGTCTATACGAGATACTTATATGAGGCACATATAGTTCTATTGTTCTATAAGAGTGTCTATAGAGCAATACAAGGCATATAGGTTGGTGGAGGAGTTAAAATATGGATAGAGCATATCTGGCCCAATACTAATTAATGATGTTTTAAATATTCTATAAAACGTCATGCTATCAATAAAAGTTGAAAAAAGCTAACAAGACATTTGAAAGAAAAGATGTAAAGTACCAGGCAACTTTTTTGGTTTCCTTAATGGAACAAACTTTGCTCCAATAGCCAGGGCAATTGCAGGACCAAACATAAAACCACGAGCCTCGATACCTGACAATACACAACCATTCTACCATCACCATATAGACCTACAATACAATGCTAGATACAACGTCAATATTTGGTCGATCTAGAGGTTATAAGATCTTTTTAGGTTTACAAAAGAGTAAAGATTTAGGACAATTATCATGAGATAAAAAGCAGTTCACTAAACTTGTCGTTTCTCTTTAAAGTAAAACTTATAAATTTTTGTGGTACATGCAAAGTGTGTACATGCACTAGTTAAGAACACTTTTACAATGTTAACAAACATAAAAATTAAAGAACCCACTTGATCAACAATAATTGGTTATTTGAAAAATGACAGATGAAAACAATGATTAACCATAATGAAAATGTAAGCGACTAATCCAAAGAGTAAGTAAATAACTAATATATCTATATAGGGCTTTTCAATATAGAATCATGAGAGAACCACATATATAGTCCTATTTTTTGTTATAAATGTGATACATGAGACGATTTTAGGTCCTCTTATCTCTATGATACATGTTATTTTATATCTTTCATACATTATGTACAAGCTAGTGCCTATGCAACTCTCACATCTTTGCACTATGATAATCAACACACGGCCATATATACAAACACATACGGATATATAAATCAACAATACAATGAAACCTAACCAAACCAAACACAATGAAAAAGAATATGTACCAATTTTGAAAATTCCATCATTACTAGGAGGGTCCTACCCAACAACAATAAGCACCATCATCTCACCCCAAATTTGGATCTTGAAAGAGATCGAGCACATGCTTTTAGTAAGCAAAGGCCACTTTTAGCCGCTCATACTCATTCATACCGACTAATCGCTGACCCCTCCATCCCGGCCCCCATCTCCCACTACCTATAATTAACCACTACTACTTAATATTAAACACTAAAAAACAAAACAAGATTTCATAGTCAAGATACTCATCTAGTCTTGTGTACCTTATTTTTACCGAATATTTTATCCACAAGAACGAAACAACATTCGACCTTTAAACACCTAAGAATAGTGTTTTTTCGCAATTGTATATGTAAGATTTCAATAGCATATTTTATGTACCATGAATTAAATAATAACGTTTAATTTTCTTGAAATTTCTACTCAACTACTTAATTGTTTACACGGTGAGAACATATGTAACCATATGACTCATGGGACCCTAGAATACCTTGCTAATCAATAGAAAAAAAGGGTAACTTTATAAAAATGTAATAACTTTTATATTTGTTCCAATTAACTCACTCATAATTTTTTTGTTCCAATTAAATTAGGTCACTTAACTTTAAATAAGTGTCTCAATCCTATACATTTTACCTACAACATTAGTTTATTATGTTATTTTAAATTTAATTTTATTTTTACTTAAAAAAAAATTATGGTGGTTGATTATACAGATAAAAAAAATAATAAAAAACACAATAATTTTGTAGGTAAAAGGTATAAGATTATAACACCTTCTTAAAGTATAGTGACCTAATCGGAACAAAATTAAGTATGAGTGACTTAATTGGAATAAAAAAAAATTGAGTGAATTAATTGTAACAAAGCTGAAAAAATTAGCTAAATCAAAACAAAATTAAGTATGAGTGACTTAATTAGAATAAAATTTTTTTTTGAGTGAATTAATTGTAACAAAGCTGAAAAAACTAGCTAACGTTTGACAAGTGATCTTAAAGGGTTAAAAGCTAAAAACCAGGAGAAGTTAACTTTCTTACAGACACCAATACACCATAATGTCGTAAGAGTAATGCATTGAATTTTCTACTCAGTCATTTTCGAAAATTAAAATTGATCTCTAAAAGTCAACCGATCACTCATTTACCAGGATGATAGTGGGATAAAAGTCAGCAAAGTTTGAAATTTTGCAAAAAGTTTAACAATATATTTCAATTTTCTTGTGACATTTAAAGATGCATAGTTATATTTATTTTTAGGAGAAAGCTCCTTTTTTTTTGGAGAATTTCTTTTAATCCGATTAGATATAAAGAACCACATCTTCTAGACTGGCAAATTGGCAATCAGCTGATGATTATTTTATTTTCTAAACTCAAAAAGTCAAATTTAGGCCATATCACTGAATTAAGTATTTAACAAACTTGCAATTAATTTTGATAAAACACAAAAAAAAAATAATAATAATAATCTACCTGCAACCACAGAAATATCTTTCTGTTTGTAACGTTCAACGAACAAATCAATCGTGTCCTTGAACGCCTTCGTATCGAGCAACAATGTGGTAATGTCTAGAAACAGTATCCCTGTTCGAAGATTCTATTCACCATTATTGCTTTTTCATCAATGCAAGTGAGATTGTGTGTGTAATTTTCACCCATAATAAACTGTTAAGAGTGTGAAATTGTCACCTGAAAACATGAAGATGTAGGTTTACCTGGTTTTGGGAAGTTGGGGACGACACGCAGGGTGGACTTGATGGCGGCAATACGATCGGCGGAATCATCATTTTCACCGGCCGACATCATTCAGGTGGCGGTACTGTGTGTTGCGTGTGGTGTTTTTAGTGTGTGTGTGGGTGAAGTAGCAGTTGAAGGAAATTAAATGACGGAGTTATAGCGAAGGGAAAATTGGGAGGGAAAATGGTGTATTTATAGGAGGGTTTCTGATTACTTTTACTTCCTGAATGTAAAAGTTGTCATTCTACACAATTAAAGGGGTTGTTTGAAAGTTAATTTTTCAATAAATTACATGACAAAAAAACCTTATACTTTTAAAAGTTAACCTCTTTTACCCAAATGATATGACTAGTAGAAAGTTATTCGGGTTTTTTTTACGTAAATGGGTCATCCAATTGTCCATTTGAGTATCAAACAGTGATGCTGTTCACGAGTCGGTTTGTGTCATTCTTTTTTTCGTACCAAAACCTAAAGTTTTGGTTCTTACATTCTTTGGATTGTATTGGGTAATTTTTTTTTTCGTTTTTTGGGTTTCGGTTATTTGTTTAAGTTCGGTTTCAATTTATTCACCTTTTGTATTAGCGCATTAAATTTCAGGCCTTGAATAGAATGTATTTGGATCAAAGCAAGGTTTCAAAACCGGTTCGAACCGGACGGTTGAACCGTGTTTTTCACATAGGGTCGATACCGTAAATGGTGGTTTTGCTGGGTGGTTTTGGAGAAGTCAAACCAACCAGTTCATCGGTTTTCCGGTTCATACCGGCGAACCGATTATGTTTTTAGGGTAAAAAAAAACGAGTCTACTAATTTTAAAGGTCACATTCGACGATTACTCGATCCAAATTATATTTGACGATAATATATTCAGAAAACACTACTTTCACGATTCACTGGGTTCGTCACTGATGATCGTGAGGTTGTCACATTAAACACTTTAATGTTATAAACATATCATACACTTTTTATTAGTCTTTGTTGGGAATGTTTGTACTTTTAACTTGGATTTTTGGTTATATTTTGATTATGGATTAAATTTTGGATTGTTTTTTTTAATGAAAGTATGGACTTTTGGAATATTTATGAGTAAAAGTTGTAGTATATGAAATTACAGGGTTAATTAGTCAGACCGGTTGAACCATTTTTATTGTCAATCCGGTATGTTTAAAATAATGGTTTTTTGAACATTAGCTCAAAGTATTTGAGGTACAATATTATTTATATACTGAGATTACATATAAAAACCTATAAATTCAATAACAACCATTTTGGACAACATTCAAATTAAACATAGAAATATACGTATTACATATACGATTTTATTTATAACAAAAATGAATATTTAGTTTTTTGGTTTTTATTATATGCAAAACAAAAAATATCAAATCTTTTGATTTTCTGAATAACTTTTACCAAACCCATCAATTTTTACTAGGATTTGGTTATTTCAATTTGGTTTTTTTAGTTATTTTGGGTCAGTTTTCGGTTTCATATATGCACACCTCTACAAACAATGATCATGATTACTTTGAGTATGTTTGTGATTTACTTTGAGGAAGAATGAGATATGATAAGTTTATATCATTCAAAAAAGAGTAAATTAACATTTTCGTCCATTTGGTTTGTCCTCTTTAACTTTTTAATTCTAAAAGGAATTTTTTTTACATATTAGACCCTTAGGTTAGACTTTTGTAATTATTTTGGTTCCTAATATTAATATTATTTGGTAGTGTTCAGTATGCATGAATGGAGGCTGAAATTAAACGAGCCATTACGTTGGAATGAAAAGAAATATGTTTGTTATACTTAGAAATAAAATGTATCATCACATAAGGAATGTGATTCTTTATTATATAGTGAGTTCATTCTTTGCGGTATGTGTTGTTTTTCTTGCATTCCTTTTCTTGAAGGAATGATCCGAGCGAAGATCCAATCCGGGATCCAACCCATGATCAAAACCATGTTTCGACCCATAACTTGATCCGTTACCCAACCCATGAGTAATACCATGACCTGATCTTGACCCATTACCGCCATGACTCGAACCATAACCCGACTCGTGACACAGACCATGAATCGAAACAAGACTCGACACATGTCCGGACCCATGACCCAACACATGAAGTGATCCACGACCCAAACCATGACTGAACCCATGACCTGACCCATGTACATGATTTGAACTCATAACCGACTCATGAATATACCCATGGCCCGAAGCACGACCCATGAGTCGACACACAACCCACTACCCAAACCATGATCCTACCCACAACCTGAACCACGACCAGACCAATGATCCTAACAATGATAACCACCATGATCCGACCCATAAGTTGAACGCATAACCCGCCTCATGACACATTTCATGGTTCGGACAATGACCAGAACCATGAATTGTATTTCATTCTTCATCTTTTTCTGTCAACCAAACAACATGAACTAGTGACTCAATTAATAACAGCTAATAACCAAACATGACAACATAATAATAATGATACATTTTATTCCCTTGTACTTTTCATTACGTGATCCATTTTATTTTCTTGTACATTTTATTCCCTGATCTATTTTATTACCTTAATCATTTCATTATCTCATATTAAACAGACCCTTAATATTTATATTCTGCAACCACATTTGAGTAATGTTATGTCTGAAAGGCTATTTATGCTAGTTACAAAGTTTTCTCTTTTTAATATTAAAGAGGCTGTTTGTATGTATAACTTTCAAGAATAGTAATATATATTTATATTACAATGATAAAAATAGTAATGGAGAATTTATGAATGCTATTAGGAGAATGGTAATGGGATATAAGTTTTTAATTTAATAATTGTCATGAATGCTAAAAACAAAAGTAATTGTATTTTCTGTTGTTTTATACCAACACCAGTCGTCCGTCTTCTTCATGAAAATCTTAATCAATCTGCCCTTAAGATTCGCTACTGCTAAAAGCCTAAATGCATTGACTAAATGCTAGATTCTTCTTTTATGTATGATGTTGATAATTTTTTATATAAACTACAACAAATTGACATATATATTAAAAAAGTTATAAATATTCTTTCAGAATGTGATAAAAAAATACCAATAAATTCAATCCTTTACGGCTTTACTAATCTCAATTTTTTAATAAATCTTTAATTATTTAAATTAAATAAATTAACAATTTGAATTCTTTTATACTTCTTATTCTATTTTAAATTATAAGAGTTCTTTAATTATTTAAATTAACTAAATTAACAATTTGAATTCTTTTATACTTCTTATTCTATTTTAAATTATAAAATATATTTAAATTTCAAAATCATTTAAATTTGTTATTATCTAATTAAATATTTATCTTATTTATTTTAAAAAGTAAACTGCATTTTTTATCCCTTGGGGTTTGCAATAATTAACAGTAAGCTAGTGTTGGCTTAAAACTCGTGTATTACACGTAGTTACATAATCAACAATCAATTTTTTTCATTGAAACGTTGCATATATATACTAAATTATTATGTTGAAAATACCCAAAACAAATTAATGTTTGACATTTCTATGTCTCTAAATTATGGTTTGAGTTTTAAGATTATTCAATAAAAACTTTTTGAATATATAAATTTAGTTGGTAAATATACAAAAAAAAAAGTAAAATTTAAATTTTAAACATAGTAAGCTGCCCGTTTTCATTCCTAGTGTTTGTAAGGCTTAACATTTTTGTATACCCTTAAGTCCTAGACTGCTTTTGTCACTAACGAATTAAGTCTTAATAGTTTCGTCCCCTAAATTCCTAAATAAAACTGTTGAAACTTTAAACATTGGGGACGAAAACTGTTAAGACTTAAAATGTTAGGGGTGAAAATTGTTAAGAATTGAAACGTTAGGGATAGATTATTATAACTTGAAACGTTAGAGATGATTTCTGTTAAAGGTGGACTGAAACTGCTAGCATTGCAAAGCTGGGGATGAAAAATGCAGTTTACAATTTTAAATATATAAAACCCGTGTATTACATGTGATTACATAACCAACACTTAAAACTTTTTATTGAATCATTGCATTTATATATTAGGTTACTACGTTGTAAACACTCAAAAAATAAATGTTTGACACGTTTATAACTATAAATTATGCTTTAAGATTTTAAAA
>WOUH02000015.1:5784503-5797786 GCA_009936405.2 Stevia rebaudiana
ATTAAAAGATTGAGAGTGTATAATAAACAAAGTAATTAAAATGACTGAAATAATTAAAAACCTAAAACTAAGTGCGAAAACAATCAAAAATCCCTAAGTGCCTATGTGAATCTCCGGAAACGGCGCCAAAACTTGATGTGTTTGTGATCATAGTGTGCAATCAAATCAAGAAATAGATTTATAAAGTAAACGATCAAACAACACACAATACGGCAAGTGTAACGATCGTATTAGTAGTGTGAAGTGAAAGACCGAGTATCGCTCCAAGGATCCACGGACAGAACCAAGGCACAATCAAGATCCACGAAAGGTCATGCAGCTTAGTAGTCTCTAAGGCCAAAACAGTCAATTTATGCAAAAGTCAATAGAAAAGTCAAACAGAAAGTCAACCACGCAATTAACAAACAATCACTAACAATAATATCAAAAGATAGTCATCTAGGCTAGCGTCATGCAGTTAACAAGTGATTAATGGTTCATTGGACTCAACAATTGGTATTTGGTTTCATTTAATTATCTAATTAATGGTGTTATGTCAAATCGGTGAAGTTATCCTCTCGGCCTACAACACTCAACTCATGACACCTATTAACCAACTCGTTAGCACCCTAAATCAATGGAATGGTTTCCTCTCGGCGTAACCTATCATGTAATCGCGTATCCTAACACTCGGTTTCCCTCTCGGTCCAAACCGCTTATCAAAACTACAACTAATAACCTACTCACACTTTCAATTGCTCACTATTAGCCCAATTAACTAGGTTATCCTCTCAGTCTACCCAATTTACCCAAACCAATAGTTTAGACAACCTAAACCTATACCCTCTAGGTCTCAAGGTTGCAAAGGCGACTTAATTTTGACTTTAGACAAACACTCAATCTAATTCATGGACAATCTAAACTTAAGATTGAATTAGGAACCAATTACCGTTACCTTATAATGCTATATGATCAATTTGGTGTATTTTAACTGATTACAATCCATATTTAGTGAATAATTGTCCAAATCAACATTAAACACAAGAAAACATGCAATTAACCATTTCCTAGACAACTATAACGAATTTAGCCTACCATTGCAATCAAAATAAGTGTAGAAATCATATTATTAACTGAAATCATCATTCAAACAGAAAGAAACAAGAAGCCAAAGTCAAACAATAACCAACACCAACCGAATTAGCTTCCAAATCTTCACCAAGCTTCGAACGTTATCAACCCAGCAGCTAAAGCACCCCAAATCGCCCAAAAAGTCTTCAAAAGTCGAACCCTCAACTCAATGGAATCGAGTTTAATTTATAACAAGAAAATTAGGGTTTCTCAGTAATAGGAGCGCCCGCGTACCGCACTGAGGCAAGGAAATCTCTTGCGCGTAGAGCCCCGGACAGAATAGTCGTGGTGCTCCGCGGGTGAATTCTAAGGTGGGGCGGTACGCGCAAGGCATAAACTGGGACGCGCGCTTAGCACAGGAGGCTGTCTCCAAATTTTTTCGTTTATTCTTCGTATCTTCATCTCATTTCTCCCCGGGTGCTCGTTCTTCGTATGTTTAAGCTTCAAATCATCGTTTTTAACACGAACACCTGAGAAATATAAAGATTTTAAATATATGGACAAATCAAAGAAAAAACTATACCAAACTATTTAAATATAACTAAGAACGACTCTATTTATGACGAAAAATATAATGCGTTTTACAACACATCAGTCAGCTCACCCCTAAACTAGCCGCACTTGTAAAAGTTACATTAGAACGACTAATCACTTATTAAAATCTTTTATAATGTTATGAATAAAGTCTGGTAAGGAAATGGTTTTAATAACAGATTATGTTATTTAATATTTGGAAACATTGAAAAACGTTTTAAAACATGGTTATAATGTTAAACATTTTTGAAAGATGTTGGTTAAACGATAAACTCAGAACTCAGCAGCGTAAGCTGACGTTTTAAATATGCATATCAGATGCAGGATTAGACATTTGGATATAAATGATGGATATATGATAAACTGGAAAATAGTTAGTGAAATATGATTTAATTTAGATTACAAATAATGTAAATAACACTTTGGTTTAATGAAATGAAGTTATTTTCGCTGCTGTGTAATCTCTATTTAAATCATTGAGCTTATGTGTAAATCCAATGACGTGGCGAGCGGATGGGGATTTGGGCGTCACAATTTGCTTCTGTTGTACTGTATCAACTTTTAATATGAATGAAATATGTGTTTGGTGTAATCTAATTTGTAACTAAACTGGTTGACTCGATCCTGCAATATCGAGCAATATAGTGACAGACCGCTCACGGACCGGTTGGAGACCACGGGCCGGGGAGCTGGGTGTCACATTAACACCGCTTGTTGTTGATCCAAGTGAACTAACATTAAAGAATGTCTATGAATCTTCATCCAAAACATAAACGCTTGTTAATAAAATATCAAATTAAGTTAACTCATATTGTGACGAGAAATATGTGGAAGGAATGATCAAAGATGGTTCTGAGTCTGATTCAGGTTATGAATCACATGTTGTTAATCATTCAATGCAAACAGTTCAAATACCTCAAAGTAGAAACCAATTTTCTCAAACTTAAAATCAAATTTCAAGAAAATTAATATTGTTAAATCTCAAGGTAGTGATGAAGTTAAGAGTTTGGAAAATTCTTGAAATGCTACATTTGTCAAACAAAAACAAAGTTTTTTACATCAAAGTTAAAATTCTTCATGTTTCACTTCATGGTCTTGTCTAGGGGTGAGCAAAACCGGATATCCGAAAATTCGGATATTAGATATTGGTATCCGAATCCGTATCATTTCCAAAAATTCGGATACAGATTCGGATATGAAACCGGATATCCGAAAATAGAACTTGAGATTTTTTTTGATTTTTTTATTTAATTTTATAAACCAAAATCTTAATTAATAAAAAAACTTGAGTTGGTATAGAAATAAATCATATCGGAATGATAGTCGTCTTTAATCTAAAAGCAATTCATTATCTAAATACAAAACTATGTAACGCCGATTAGAATGCAGAGATCATATATAACAAACTTATAAAATTAAGTCTTTATAATAGAGAGTACAACGAAAAACCAAGATATTAACTATCTTTGAAGGAACAGATGCAAAAATTGAAAGTTATAATCTCCTAATTTATTTAAAAAATATATATATTTCGGATAATTCGGATATCCAAAATATCCAAAATTTCGAATATCATTATCCAAATCCGTATCCAAATTTTCGGATATCCAAAAATTCGGATATTTCGGATTCTCGGAATTTTTCGGATTCGGATTCGGATTTTTTGCTCACCCCTAGTCTTGTACCTTAAATCCACGATATGTTACTCCGAGGCATGTTGAGCGGAAAACATATTCTGAATCAAACCATAAGACCTAACAATGCTGAAGACTTATGTATTCACAATGTCAAATATAAACTTGTTGATTCATGTAAAAAGGTAAAATCATTTTTTAATCCTAAACGTGTGATTGATTTTCAAATAGAAAAACAAAGAAATCTAGTTTATCATGAAAACGTCAAACCCCCAGAAAAGTTTAAACCCCCTGAACCAGTTTTGAAAATTTAACCTTCCACATCATATTATCATAAAAAAGTGTTTTAACCAATATCAAATGTGGATACCTAAGAGTTCAATGGAAACCTTAGATGTTCCATTCGGTAAGTAGATGGATATCACATTCTGTGATGATCACAGACCCTACGCCAAGTGATGATGTGTTTGGTAGACTTGACACTTCATAGTGCAAGTGATGATGTGATTAGTAGGCTTGACACTTCACTGATAAACTACTTAAACAGTCAAAACAATTATTATTAGTTTATATGGTTTCACATCATAAAAGGTATAATGTTTGATCTTTACCTTGATTAAGTGGCTGCCTACTTATGTGATTGGCTATTGTCTAATGTACCTAAAAAAATGTATTGATCATGCATTCTTTTGAAAGAAATTTAACTTGTTTTATTTCTTATTTTGTTCAAAGCTTGGACTTTCTCTGCGCATATGTGAATATCGACCTAATTGTTAAGTCGTGAAACTTCAACTTATCTTTATAGGTGTATCATTTATAAATCTGGATTTTCTATGTGCATACGTGAGTATTGACCTGATTATTAGATTTGAAAACAATTTCAGCTTGTTTTATTTTGTTAATGACTCGGATTTTATCTGCGTATACGGGAGTATCGATCTTAGAGTTGTGTCATGAACGTTCTACTTTATTTTTGCATGGTTAATATAGTCAAAGAGCTTGAAGAAAATTAAATACAATGACATCATTGTGAGTTTGACAGTTCACAAAGCGAGGATATGCTTAACTTGATAGGAAACTATTAGATTTCCTATATAATTACTAGAAGTAAAATACAAACACTCCTAGATGAGGAATGGGTTCTTAGTTTATTCAAAGTAGGAGTGTTTGTATGAATAATTTAATACAGGGTCACAGGGAGTCTTCCCATTACCGGTTAGGTATCGAACTGGGTTGTACCAATAAACCGGAAACTGATTGAACCGAATAGAGTTGAGTTTTCATGAAGCATTCAGAATTATAGAGGTAAACATGCTTGTGATTACCTACATTGGGTTGATGTGAGATAGAAGAGAACAATTTAATAGATGAAAACTTTGTAAGGCCACATGGTCACAAGGAGTCTTCCCATGGCTCCCCACTCTTCCCCGCTTTCA
The DNA here is from genome assembly GCA_009936405.2 of Stevia rebaudiana. NCBI lineage: Eukaryota > Viridiplantae > Streptophyta > Magnoliopsida > Asterales > Asteraceae > Stevia > Stevia rebaudiana. Next base: position 5,789,218 of record WOUH02000015.1, read on the forward strand.
CACCATTGCCACATCAACTTTTATCATATTTTCCCAGTTTTTCCCACTACCTCCAAAATAATAAAATAACTCTTCCCCTTTCTCGGCTTCATCCGATGATTCCTCACCGCTTACTCCCGTCCCGGACACGAGGGGTGGTATTCTCGATTCTTCCCGACCCGGGGTGTGTTTCTCCCGAGCTTTCCCGGCCTCCACATCGTATAACCAAATTACCTACGGGCAACGTGGGATGATAAAAGCAATTCAAAAGATTTTAGCTGGTATAGAGTATATAAAATTAAATCATGATTCCTTGTATAGACATAACTTTCGAACTTGTAATAAGATTCTTAAAAGATTTCAACTCATTTGAGACCTAATCGACTTAGAGCATTCACATTAGAATCCCTATATATATCTATACAATTAACTAAAAATCACTATCTTTTATCTGTCTTATTTAATTAAATAAGATTTTTTTATACACTTATCACTATTTTTCTCTCTCTCATATTCAATTAAATAATAGTTTTTATACATTTATCATTACCTTTTTCTCTTTTCAATTTACTTTAATGAACAAGGTTTCTTTATATTTACTAGTTTCATTAGTTTCTCTATATATCTATACTCACAACCACTTTCAACCAATCTATATAATATAAATAACTCACTCATATAATTTTTAAATAATCTAATGTGAATGCTCTTAAGAGTTGTTTCTTAATTTGCAATTAAAAGTATTTATATTAGTTTTTAAGAAGAAATTTCAACAAAAATTTATAGGCCACATACCCTTAATAATTATCTAAAACAATATAAATGTTTTATAATTACAACTAAATAAAAATATTAGTATTCTGTAGCGCCAAAGCTTATAAACCACTATTATTCTTGATATATAATGGAACAAATAATATGTTGTAAACCGATTTGTAATTCGGTCCCATCGATCCGACATGTCCGACCAATTAACCATTAATTCATTCAATTTGTTGCTCGATCCGGTTTTTAAAACATCGATAAAACTATGATTTTAATTATAATTATAATTAATTACATGATTTAGAATAAAAAAAACTAGTATCAATCCTTTTATTATGTTATATTGTTATTTTAACAATATTTCAAAAAATAAGGGTTCTATAATTTTCCCATCTCTTGACCACGTGTAAACTACAATATGGGTAAGCAATAATAATTTTAGTCTCCATCTCTCTCTCCTCACGGAAATTTCGGTTATAAATACCCTTTCCATCCTTCTCTCCAATCCACGTCCACAAAGATGGCTTCTTCCTCAGATCTTGAAAACCCAAATGCCACCACATCTGCACTTCCCTTCTCTTACGCCCCATTGCCGGACGGCGAACATACCTCCGGCGACTACCCCACCGTCGTCCACCAGCCCAAAAAGGCAGCCATCTTTCTGGTGTGTGCGTTTTTATCAGTTGCTTTTGTAGTAGCTCTGATCGTCAGAAATGAACCTGTAATTTCCAAAGATTTAGACACCAATGCTGCCACTTCAACTGTAGTAACACCGGAAAACACAGCTCCGGTGTCTCGCGGTGTGGATAAAGGTGTGTCTGAGAAATCTTTCTGGCCATTGTTGGGTGCAGATAATTCATATCCATGGAGCTCCAACATGCTGGATTGGCAGAGACCTGCTTTTCATTTCCGACCGGAGATGAACTGGATGAACGGTAAGTTGATTCCGATGTTCGTTTAATTGGATTAAAATATATAATATTTCACATGATGAATGTTGTTAGAGACATCGTTTGTTGTGTTGTCATGGGTTTTAATAATGTATATGAATCTTGTACATTATCTTTTGTTAATGTTAAACTAATGTATTGTTGTTTATGTTCATATTGGGTTGGCATTGCTCGTGATGGTACTGTATCTCTACGCAGATCCTAACGGTTAGTCCAACTGTTATTCATTTTATATACCAAATATTTGTTGAATCTTCTATTTATTTTATGTTGCCAAATATTCGTTAGGGGCAATTGGGTAATGATAACAAACTCTTGTCTCCTGTAAAAGTATTAGAACATTCACATTAGACTTTTTATAAATTATGTGAATTAGTTCTTTATATTATATATAAAGATTGATTGAAAGTGGTGAGTAGAGGTATAGAGAAACTGATGAACTTGTAAATATAGAGAAAACACTATTTATTAAACTAAATTGGAGAAAGAAAAAAGATAATAATAAAAGACAAAAACTATTATTTAATTGAATAACAGAGAAACTAGTGATAAAAGTAAAAAATATTATTTTTTAATTGAATAAAAGAGAGAAAGGGTAGTGATTTTTGATAAATTATAAAAATAAAAAAGAAGATTTTAATGCGAATGCTCTTATAAAGCCTTTATACTTGGAAGTGTATAAATGAATAAAAGGAAAAACTATGTAGAATGAAATGAGTGCTAGTGATTGAGCATTCAGATTTGGTTATGTATAATTTATGTGAGTGAAATCTTTATATTATAGAGATAGTATTATAGTGGTTATGAGTCGGAAGATATAAAGAAACTTTTGAAACTAGTAAATATATAGAAACGTTGTTCATCAAAATAAATTAGGGAGAGAAAAATGTAATGATAAAAGTATAAAAAGTATTATTTAATTTAATAAGAAAGAAAAAAAATATTATTTAATTAAATAGGAGAAAGAAAAAATATTCATAAAGATATAAAAAATTATTATTTAATCAAACTGTAGAGAGAAAATTTAGTAATTTTTAGTAAATTATAAAAATAAACAAAGAGACATTGACGTGAATGGTCTTATATTGAAAAATAACTCGCCCCATTTAATTTTGAGGAAATCAAGTTCACCTCATATCTGGTGAGCAAAAAATCAACCCAATTATATATATGTTTATTTTATATCTAGTTATAAGTATTGGTGAGTGATTATGAGTAGAAAAGAAATAAAAAGATCTATAAATAAAATTAAAGAAGTATTATTTTATTGAATGAGGATGAATTTGAATATGAGATATGAATAATTTTTAAAGATATGTATTTTATATATAAACATGAGTTTTAATTAAATTACACCCACGTAAATAAAATATCCATTGTGAATCCTTTTACATTGTGTAAATAATTTTTTGTCACATTTAAAATTAAGTTTGATTTGAAGAATTGACAAATTGCCTAACACTTAAAAGATAAAAAGGGTGAATATTTAAACATGTGGAGTTTTATTGAGGATTTCCTAATATAAAATGTAAAATTCAAATTTACTTTCCATTCTACGCACGTTTATAAATTGCAGGATAATATACTAATTAAAATATGAATAATTGAATGTTTCTTGTAGTAGTATTCTATACGTTAACATCTTATTACTTGCAGTCAAATTTCGTTTAGAAAAACATTTAATAAATTATTAAAATATTAAACAGTTTAGAAACATGATCTTATCCTATGATAATTCCAACTAATATTCCTGCCCCACACACGTTATTGCTGATTCATCATGCATCCTTCCTAGCTAGATCACAAAACCAGCACAACAATTCGAGATTAACCGACCAAAATATTATTATGTAAACCTCATATGGTATCATTGCTTTGATTTTCTTTATTATGAGAAGTTTTATTAATAAATATTTTAAACTTCTTAGATAATTATAATAATTTAATTCTTAAACCGTTAAACGTTCCAAGTTAAGTCTTAACTCTTAACTAAACAATAAATTAATCATATTTTTTTGTATGTATATTCTTTAAAAAAGATACAAAAGTACATTATAGTAATAAAATATGAGATAGAGACTTCAATTCGATATTAACTATTGAAGTAAATAAATAATAAACCAAAATATGAAATAAGTGTTATGACCTTTTGCCTGCCTAAGTATGCAACTAATTATTAATAACCACTTAATTTATAGTTGAAAAGAAGAAAGTGAACACGCCTTTTAGGGGTTAAAAGTATTGTTATTTTATAAGACCCATACCTTAAAAAAAACACGGAATCATGGTGAGAATCACCGTCCAATAGAATCCTTAAATAATCTCATACTATAAGCTTTCATAAATCGGTAAAATATATTAACGTTACTATCAACTGCTTAAAATTGTTATAGGATAACATATTCAAAACTAATCCAATTTCAAGTTATTGGAGTTAAGTTAATTAGATTATTCAATTGGCGGATTCCATTCTAAGTAATAAATAACGAGAATTGGGGAACACTTTTGGAACTTTCATCTTTAATACAAAAAAAAAAAAATCAAGTATAGAAAAAAATAACCTAGTATAAAAATAAAATTAATTCAGTACAAAAAAATAATAATATAATACAAAAAACAGATAATCTAGTACAAAAAAAAGACCCACAAATGTTTTAGAGTTCTGTCTTTTTCGTATGGTTACCTAACCAACATTTTTCTTTAAAAGTAATGCACTTTACTAACCATATGGTATAAATAAAAGTTGTATATAAAATTCGAATTGAATTTAGAATTCCATATTTAAATAGTTCTCTAATTCGATTCAAAATTGAAAGTCAAATTTAAATTGAGTCGAATTTTAAATTCCAACGTATTAAGTCTCGTTTGTCTTCCGTAACATTTTTCTGACGAAAACCTATTTCAGGTCCTGTTTTCTACAAAGGATGGTACCACTTATTTTACCAATATCATCCCGATGCACCCGTTTGGGGAAAAATTGTTTGGGGTCATGCGGTCTCAAAAGATCTAATCAACTGGGACCATTTACCCATTGCAATGGAAACCGACCAATGGTACGACGAACAAGGTGTTTGGACCGGTTCCGCAACCATCCTTCCGGATGGTCAACTCGTGGTTCTATACACCGGATCCACCAACGAATCGGTTCAAGTCCAGAACCTTGCTTACCCCGCGGACCCATCCGACCCCCTCCTAATAAAATGGGTCAAGTACCCAGGTAACCCGGTTCTTGTCCCACCACCAGGTATTGACAATAAGGATTTTCGTGACCCGACAACCGCGTGGAAGACACCTGAGGGAAAATGGCGGATCACAATCGGGTCTAAGATCAACAAAACCGGTATCTCGTTGGTTTACGATACCCAAGACTTTAAAACGTATGAGCTTTTAGATGGAGTGTTACATGCTGTCCCAGGTACGGGTATGTGGGAATGTGTTGACTTTTACCCTATTTCGAAACAGGACGAAAATGGTCTCGACACGTCGGTAGATGGACCTGGGGTCAAACATGTGGTCAAAGCAAGCATGGATGATGATCGAAATGATTATTACGCGATTGGTACTTATGATGCTTATAAGGGGAAATGGAAACCGGATAACCCGAAATTGGATGTCGGAGTCGGGTTGAGATATGATTATGGTACATATTATGCATCTAAGACATTTTATGATCAAAACAAACAAAGAAGAGTTTTGTGGAGTTGGATCAAGGAGACCGACGCTGAGGCTTCCGACATTAGTAAGGGTTGGGCTTCTCTAATGGTAATAAAAGACATTTTAACTAATTTTTATTTGAAATAAATACTTTCAAATAACTTTGTTATTAGTGAGATTTTACTAAATATGTCTGTTTGTTTGCAGGGTGTTCCAAGAACAATTTTGTTGGATAGAAAAACTCAAACCAATATAATTCAATGGCCTGTTGAAGAGATAAACGGGTTGCGAACAAACACGACAGTTTTCAAAAATCTAGTACTTGAAGCAGGCTCACTCATGCCACTTAACCTACCTTCAGCATCACAGTTAGACATTGTAGCCGAGTTTGAACTCGATGAGGCGACCGTGAATCGATTGAATGGAACCGATGTAGCGTACACGTGTGGTAAAAGTGGTGGTGGTGCTACACGAGGCGTGTTAGGACCGTTTGGTTTTTCAGTCCTTGCACACGCGGGCCTCATCGAGCACACCCCGGTCTATTTCTACGTTGTCAAAGACGTTGATGGAAGCCTTAAAACATTCTTTTGTGCGGACCAATCAAGGTTTGATTTGTTTTTTTATATTTGTTATTATTATATATTATATATTTGTGGCTTATGTTTTTTAGTCGTTAATTGTTTTGTTGATGTGTAGATCATCTACTGCTACCGATGTTGATAAGTCGATATATGGAAGCATTGTCCCGGTTTTGAAAGCTGAAAAGTTATCGATGAGAATTTTGGTGGATCACTCGATTGTTGAAAGTTTTGCACAACAAGGACGAACTTGTATTACTTCACGAGTGTATCCAACACAAGCGATATACAATAATGCACAATTGTTTTTGTTCAACAACGCTACGGGAACAACGGTTACGGCTTCGGTTAACGTATGGCAAATGAAGTCCGCCCAAATTTAAGGTGGCTCTATATTGTAGATCTACATTGTACATGCAAGAGCCTCATGCAACATACTTGTAGTTATATATGTTGTCTTAATGTTGTTTAAAGTCACTTTTACTTTCTTGAGTTGGGAGAAGAAATTCCCCTTTTATTATATTTTTTTAAATATTTTTGTATGTGATGAAAATTCTTATTTTTGTACATTGGAATTTATGAAATTCAGAGATTGGATCAAGGTTTTACACTTTGTATTTGTGAAAGTAATATTCTATTTTCAAGTAGAGTAAATTACTATTTGAGTCCCCGTGGTTTACTGATTATAACCATCTGAGTACATTTTTTCCAAAATCTCTCTTTGACTCCTCAACTTTCCAACTTTGCTTTCCTTTGAGTCCTTATGACTAACGGTCGTTATATTTCTCTGTTAAGTAAAGAGTGTTTCAGTCATATAACTTCATAGGGACTAAATATGTATATTACAAATATAACGGGTTATTGGGTAATTGAGTTGAAGTACAAAAACCATATAGAATATATATAAAAATATTTTTATGTTTCTTCTTCTTCGCCCAATCGGATCTTTCTTGACCCGTTTTGATAAAACGCGTTCCCAACTCACACATGAGCTGGAAACAGCTCACTCTCTTCCAAATCCGAACGCAAATTGATATGATGAATCAATTTCATTAAACTCGTTTAAAAAATCACGCATTCAATCACGATCTTATTTCCAAAAAATGAAAACGCGTAACTACTCGACCTTGACAATCTGTTTCATGTTTCATTATATAAACCACACCATTTTAACCTGTTTTCGATTTCGAACACATACCCACTCAAATCCAGTCCCGATCGATCAACAAACCGTCATCAAAACGCCGAGCAGTGGCCGAAACAACCACCTTCGCCGTCGACCTACTCACCGGACTCGATCTCCCTCTCTGCTCGACGTCAAACCGAGGTGAGCATACCATCATACTCGTTTCCATCAGTTCTTCAAAATTCCCCACTCAATTTTGGTTTAAACATACGAATCTTCTGATTTAGATTGAATGAGATCTAGGGTTCTTATCTAAACCCAGATCTGAACTGAACAGAAGTTTATCAAATTAAAAACCATAACCTAAACGAAGATCCCACTTTGGCAGAGTGGTTAACAATGCGCTTTCAAACTCGCATTCGAACCCCATGGACGCCTGCTTGCATAATTTTTTCAAACTTTGTTTTGAATTTCGTTTTTATTTCATTTTAATTACATTAAAACCTGTAAAAATCATAACTAATTCATTTAAATCCGTTTTTAATCCACTCAATATTAAAATTCATCATTTTCAATTTCTAATTTAATAAAAATATAAAATGTGTTTTTATTAAATTTTATAAAATAATTCATTTAAAACTATTGATTTATAAAACTAAAAATTATAATAAAACTTCTAAAGTACTTAATCAATTAAATCTATGTTTTATAATCTGATTTATAAAACTAAAAATTACAAAAATATAGTTTTCTTTTTGAAAATTATAATATGATTTGTTTAATTTACTATTTATATAAATTATTTAATTAATTAAATCTATGTTTAATTAAATATAAATATATACCAAAATATACTAAATATTAATTATATTTATTATGTTTGTATAAATATATTATATTTCTAAACAAACATATAATCAAATCGATCGCGACGCAAATATTTAAATATACTTGTCGTGCTATTTGAATTAGTTAGGATTATATATACTTATACATGCATTTATACATTTAGGTTGATTTTGATCTCGGATTACACAACTATAATCTAGTTGTTATAATTTTGGATCGCTTTGCAAAAACAGTGAGTTTTTCTATTCCATTTACTCTTTCGTTTTTGGGCTGTTACACATGTTTATACACAAAACATTGATTTCGTGTTATTCAATTACAAAATGCGATTCTCATATGTTTATCAAATTATGTGTTAATTATGTGTTTGATCGTTATGTGTATTGCTTGCTATATAAACTTATTTGCTCATGCATCCATTGAACCATTGGTTGTGTTTATTCTTCCATGACTTAATGAAGTCTATTCAAGAGTGTTAATTCTCTCATCATGTTTTCATACCGTCAAATGAAAGGGATTGTTAATTTTCCCTAGTAGTTTGATGAAGACCTTCAAATTGCATTTTTATCACTATTTTTCAATCATTGAATCGTGTCAGGATCGTCCAATCGGTTAGGATGAATCTAATCAACTAAACAAGACGGGAAAAACCTCCACAATCAATCCAT
>WOUH02000015.1:5797886-5826589 GCA_009936405.2 Stevia rebaudiana
ATCATCCTTCGTTGCCATATGTTGTACTGATGTCTAACCAGTATTGGCGGTTTCGTGGATGATCCAGTGTTATGTGGGTCAAGAGAGGTGAATTTATCAGTCATTTTCAGCAAATTTCAGCTAAATTTTAATGAAACGGTGTTTTTGATTAGAGAAATTGATTAGAACAGATTTGAAATCGATTTAAGCAGAAATTTGAATGCTAAAACAGTTTTCGACAATTATTCAAGTGATCCAATTCGATCAAACGATTGAAATATCAATTCTGAGCTCGATTTTAATTTTCTGATTCGATTGTGAAATCGCAAATTCAGAGAACCGGAGCTCTGATACCAATTGTCGGGATCGGAGATTATCTAGACGATTGATCTAAGCTAATTTTTATTGAAATAACAAAGAAAAAACAAGATTTATGAAGATTATTTCAATCAATGTCAAATGCTTTCAATAACAACTGATACACACTCCCTCTCAGCTAATGAACTCTCTCAGAAATATCTAGCATCAGTAGTTGCTCACACACGAGCACCCACTATATATAATGTGTTGGACGTCACCCATGATGTCATATCATGAAAACGACGTGCAACAACCTCAACTGCTAACAACTGATCCCTATTACAATAACAACTGACTAATATACACAAACAACTAACTAATCAATAACTACTGATAATTCTTAGTTAAACAACTGATACAAGCATCAATTGTTTATCTATTCTAATTTACCTTTCAAGCCTTCAGTTGTATACGTCATCAGTTCTTGTGTCTTCAGTTGTTGACATATTAGTTCTTTCTTGGGCCTCAGTCGTTGATCATCAGTGAGAAGGCAAAACTGCATCAGTTGATAGAAAATCGATCAGTGGTTTTGCTTTATCAGTTCTGTATATTCCAACATGATGATAAACGTTTATCGGTTTGTTTATATTCATGGAATATGAAGTTTTATATATGTTTACTCACATATATTTATTCACTTGTGTAGAATGTGATTTTGAATAAAAGAACGATTATAAAAATAAAACCTTTTTGTCGTAAATGAGTATTTATGAACATCTTTTCTTAAAACGTCGTAAATGTATTTATTATTTATAGTGTCGTTTCATAAGTTTCTAACGCGTAAAAATATACGCTTTAAACTTACGAAATGTAGAGATAATAATATCCACATGAATGAATGTTTTTGTGAAGCCTTATAATTCGTTAGTTATTTTACTACGTGATAATTATTTATAGTCCAACATTCATGTATGGAAATTAAATAAGTATTTAATTTCCACATATTTGGTCCATGATTTAGTTATAATATCATCTTTCATTATTACAACTTGTAAATGAAAGCGTAGAATAATGTATACTTGTTAATTTTAGTCGATTTATATGTTCGTGATATGTTCGCATATGGGTTTGGACTTTGAATACCACCTGAAATTATCCAGGTGGGCCATGTTCATGTGTCTCCATCTAGTCACACTAGTTGGGTCATGAAATGGTCTTTCAACGCCACCCAAGATTTCTAGGTGGGCCATAAAATAGAGCACCACCTAAGTTCCACTGGGTGGGTTATGAATGGTTCTTTCAACACCACCTAAGACTACTAGGTGGGTTATATGATAGTTGCACATGCGAAACCTTTTGTTACTAACGTATTTCATGAATGATCCAAAGGTCCATCCATGAGTATTTTTAGTTATCTATTCGGTTTTATTTATTTACTCTTTGTAACATATATTTATAATGCATGATAGTATATGTTATGATGGATAGATATGAATGCAATATTAGATGGAAACTTTAAATCGCTTACCAAAGATGAAGAAAGTGTGTGTGCTTGAAGGTACTTCTTAGGTTTGAGCTTGAAATCACAAGTGTCTGAGTGTGTGAGTGTATTTGGGTTTTGGATAAGGGATGGTGGCTAAGTTCTAGATAGTGAAGAAGTGATTTTTGGTGCAACATTTTCTCCTGCAAAGTCTTCTATTTATAGCTACATTTCTACCTATCACTTGAAAGTATGCTGTAATTATTGATGGTATTGTAGCCATGTGAATGAACAATATAGTTCAAGTCAAATGTTGAAATGGATGGTGGTGTGTGCCGTAGATTGGGGAAGGAAAAGACAAAGGGTGGTAATTGTTTGCATAGTATGGTGTTTGCCATACTTTTCTTGTAGGTTCTTTTTATAAATAGTCCAAGTCTTTTATAAAAATGTATCAAGAGTTTTATAAATATTTACTAGCATGAGTTAAACACCATGTGTTTTATAAAGTTAGTCTTGAATGCACAAATATATATATTTACACTCTTTTTAAAAGAATAATCACGCGTTTGGTCGTAATTGGGACAAATGACTAAAAATATTTAAATAAAGACATGACGGAATAAAAATTGCCTTCATTTGAGGTATATTTACATTCATAAATATTTTTGTTTCATATTTTATAATAATAAATGCACTTTATTTCGTAATTGCGATTTAGCGAATTAGAACAGAATATTCGTTACTCGAAATATTAAAATTGGAATTTATATGTTACTTTCTCGTTATTCTTGACTTTTGTGATTGTATATATCTTATGTTAGCCATGTGTTTGCTAGATTAATTTATTGTCGATAGTCGTCAAATCTTAAATTCGATTTGGATTCTCGTAATATGATGGCAAAGTTAACATAGTTCAACGTTTAATTTAATCGAATTAAATTAATGTGTATTATTTTATGTATTTATGACGTGGAAATTTGACAGGTGTCACACGTCTCATGAAGCTCCCTGAAAGGGGCCGTTTCTGACACTAACCGCTGAAACATCACATCTCTTTCATACCCTGCCTCCGGAGGCGCATCCATAATAGTCTCACTAGGAGCACGTTAATTCATCTCCAGAGGCACCACGGCCGACTTAATATAGAAGAAACGTTTTTTCCACCCCTTCACCCCATAACGTTTTTTAAATGAATACCAATTTCCTATGAAAGTAATCTCATAAAAAGCCCGGAAAAGAGTAAGGGACGGGATATAACGCAAACTCCGACAATGAAACTCGTACAAAGTAATCCGGCACATGCCGAGCGGATGCACCTGAGAGAGATGAATGTTGTAATGATGCAAGACATTCAAACAGAATTTAGTAATCTGAAATCGGAAGTTCGCTCAGAAGAAAAAGTCAGCATAAACGATCATCATCCCGGGCGGGTGATCCAAAGCAGTGTCGCCGTCATATGGAAAGGTAGCCCCCAATTCCGGCTGAAAGCCAAACGTACGCACCAATTTCTCAAAATCTGCTCGATTCCAACCAATAACCACATGGCCAATATCAGCAACGTCGGACTCTGAACTTCTCACAGCTTTGTCGGTCTTACTACTCTTAGACATATTGAAAAGGAAACTTCTACAAACAGAAAGAATAAACAACAAAGACAGCAGAAGAAGATCAATAAAAATGGCAATGGAAAAACAAGAAATCAAAGGATTTTTATAAACCCCCCAAACAGACGCAAGTGGGTAACAAAAAAAGCAGAAATCACGTCAAGGGTCAGGTCGCAATGGAAGGCCCAATAGCACGTCGCCACGGAGGAAAGAGAAAGAAAAACGAACACAAAAACAAAATTCACAATACTGGATGTTATTTCCCGCCCAAAGACTATGAAATTCGAAAACAAACTTCCCAAAACAAACAAAAAACCCAATTAAAGTCTGGAACGCTCTCGACTATACTCAAACATACCAGACTGGGGGGACTTGTAGAGGATAGTAAGTAAAACGGGCAAAGCCCACCCACGAAACCCAAAAACAAACAAGACCCGACAAGAAACCATTGACCGGGAAAAAGTGTAACAAACTCTTGACACATGGCATAAATCCAGAGGTCCTCAAAAAGCATCACTCATCCGGACCATCAAATAAGAACATGCTTTCCTCACCAATGGGACCCACTAAAACGACCTATAAATAACAAGATCACTTGAGGAAAAAAGGGTCGCAAGCAACAGATTTCACCTGCAAGTTAGATCTCTTGTAATTCAATATTCGTGAGAATTGGATCTCGATTGATTGTAAACATCATCATCTTAGAAATAGAAATACTAAATCTTCATCGTGTTTAGTTTTCTGTTTCTTCAGAGTGTTTTTACGTACTTATCATTAATTTGTACAAAAGATGGATCTTATAAATGACATTTGAGTATTAGAAAACAAAAGGTAAATTACAGTCACTGATAGTGCGTAACAAAGGTGTAGCAAATTGCTACCCATTTGCTACGCACTATCGGTACTTTAAATTTGTTTTTATTTTCATCGGCTCGATCGTAATTTTTTTTTATTCATCTTTTGTAGAATTGTGTTATATGTGAAAGGCTTTCATTTTAGAAGTTATACATACTATACACTAATGAGTGTACGTGTGTACCCTCACATCTCATTGATGAGTTTATAATCAATTTTTTTGTGCATATGAATATATGTAATTTGGATTTTCATAATCAGATTGATCTTCATTGTCAGTATGCGAATCTTTGTACCAAGTGACTGAAATCAGGTATGAGGCTCCTTATTGACTCAGTTTGATTTGGTGTTTTGGTCATTAAATTCCAGTTTCATTCAGTTTGAGTTGGATGTCTCAAAGGATTATGTTACTCTTTTAAGTTGTTTTCCCACACTACTCTGTATGCTCATTTGAATATATGAAAAAAATGTTATTCATGAAATATTTCATTTTAGGCACTAAAGCCATATGATTATATTATATATGAAAAAAAAATATGGATTAAACTCTTAAAGGTTGAACTCTTAAATTACTGAAATTGCATGTATAGACTCACTATTAACCTGATATTTAACCACTGGAAGAATTAATTAATAAGGTAATGAACAAAAAAGGGTTAATTAAACCATAACACTTCCATTCTCCTAAAACATTATGATTCTAGTAATGGAAGTGCACTTGCAACTATGATTAAAAAACTTCATAATAATGTTGTACCCAAACCTGGGGCCAAAAAATTATTTTGTTTTTTAGATGGATATGTGTTATATTGGAGGCACAATGACCTGAATCATGTTACACCTTCACTTACCCTTCTTTTATATATTTCTTTTTTGTTTATAAAGTTGAATTGCCTTATGAATTTATAATCACTTGTTAATAGTGTGGGTGTTTACAGATTTTGTGCTTTGTATGATATAGTTGTAACACTCGGTTTTCAGCTAGGCTATGATATATTTGAATTCTATGTACTTTTACTCAATAATAATATGATATAAATTTCTTTGTCATATTCTAATTCGTATTTAGAATCTTTTGAGCGTATGCGAAATTTTGATTTGAGCGACGGTTAGAAAGTTACACGTAAAACGATGAAGCGTTCAATGGACCCTAAATCTCAACACCTCCTTAGAAGGTGAAACCAATGGGGTTAGATTGGAAATTGAAAATCGTGAACGTAGGCGAAAACCGCGTGCAAAACGGAGTTCAAACGAAGCGGGAAACACGATTTAAAGTTAACCAGTCACACTAAACCAGCTTCGGAGCTGCGTGTCACCACGTGACAGGCTCGGGAGCCACGTGGCAGCACTAGAATCTGCGTGGCACTCACTGGGCCACGTGTCAAGTTCCAAACCAATGACTTAGCGACACTTGACAGGCTCGTAGTGGCCCGGACACTGACAACCTATGCGCGTCGCGCAGCCTGGTCACCATGACTGGCGCGTGGCGCGTAGATCCCATAAGTCGGCAAACTTCTCGCTTAAGTAAGCCCTTACGCGTCGCGCACCGCCGGGGCCAAAACCTGCGCGTGGCGCGAAAAAATTGATTTTTCCCTATAAATAGAGGCCAACGAGCTGATCATTTGTGCACAAACCATCTCGACTCAATTCACATACACACACACTGATTCTCGGGTTATAATCATCACGGAGATTCGGCACACGCTCGATCGATCGTTTATAGCACGTCTTGTGGAGGTTACGCTCGCGGGGACGGTTACGCTCACTATCCGCTCTTCTCTATTGTTATTGTTACGCTAGTATAAGGTGAGTTCTATGAGCCCTCTTTTAAATGTTTTATTATGTTTTAGGGCTTGTATACATGCTTGTCACTAAATGGTTTTGAAATAATGCTATGCCGTTATAATGCTAAAGTTTATACGTTTATAATCTAGAAATGATACACGATTTTAAGGATAAACTTATATTAGATAATGAATGTTTTCAAAGACCAAATTATATTTTATCTTGCGAGATAATAACAAATAATAAAGGTTTGGCTTTAAACTTAAAAATGTTTTTGCAAATACGAGTGGTGCTAAAGCATGTAAGACGGTCTCAAGGCGTAGGGAACGCTCTGCTAAATATATATTTGTTAAAAATCTATTGCGGTCACATATGTGGATTTTGGGTTGCGACCTGCAGAACACATGACCTGATAGAAGCTTAGTATAATCCTACAGTAAATACTAGTCAGTGTACAGAGTCTCCGAAAAATGGGACATTTATCGGTTGTACAACGCGAGGTTAAAAGTAGCGATGGCTGCTTAGTGGACGACGGTCTGTAGTGTGGCGTGCTGCTAGTATATAAGGAAATCACTGTAGTGAATTACTTTTCCTATTTGGTTATAAATTTGATATTGATTAATAAATGTTTGCGAACGTTTAATGATATAAAGTTATGTACGAATAACTATTTATAAAGATGTTAAAACTTAGAACTCACCAGGCAAAGCTGATCACTTTTAGTATCTATATCAGGTTGAGTGCAGGTGGCAGTAATGGCATATCTGGAGGCTGGCTGCAGGTTTTTGAAGACTGGCATAGTTTAGTAATATGATATGTAAATTTTGTTTGAAGCCTCTGGCTATGTAACGGGTTTACTTATAAATAAAAATTTATATTTCCGCTGTAATTCAGTTACCTCTGTTTGACTATTGTACTTATGAGTGAATCCGATGACGTGACATATCCCGGGAGACGGGCGTCACATGTTGGTGGTGCTAGGCGATACTAGGAAGGGTCCAACAATCGATTTCACCAACGATTTGTGTTTTCCCCAATTTTGAAGTAAGTTCTAGATCTAAGGTTTCATGATTCTTTAATTTTGATGGTTACATCTCCAATTGATGATTGTATAGTATTATAATGGTTAATCTAAGGGTAATACACAATAAACAATCACCAATTTCAGTAAGTTGAAGGATTTTGTGAAAATCAGCATGCTAAAAATCAAAAAAACCTTGAATTAATAGGATGATAAACAGATGGTAAATAGTCCAATTTTGACAAATCAAGTGTCTAGAATTAATTTTAGAGAGTTATCTATCTGATGCAATTGGCCTTGTATTTTTATGAGTTCGTCTGATACACTTTTTCCATTTTAGAAACTTAAAGGGTAAATCTGGAAATTTGATAGATTCAGTAGGATATATGTTTCTATGCACTGCAGATTGAGTTTAAATCCAAATGTTATGATTCCAATTGATTCTGAAAGATTTATGTGTTAGTTATATATCACACTTGTCCTTGAATTTTTTTGAGTTAGTATGAGGACTTGGTGAATTATTTAGGAACAGTGTGCAAACATTTTCTGATTCTGATAACCTGTCCTTGTTTGTTGAATAACTTTTGTTGTGCAACTGTATTGGCTACCAACCATACATGGTTGGAAAGCTAACAGACAAAGAAACAATCTGTGATTTTTTGGTAATTTTTGCAGAATGTTTAAGTTACTTAATCAACATATTAATCTGACCTCAAATCTGTCCAAATCTAAAATGTGAACAACGTGCAAGAACTTAATGATTTAACTTGATTTTAGTAGTAAGTTACTCTAAAAGCTCTGTACTACTAGGATGTGCATAGAAACATGATATGTTGCATATGACATGATAATATGTGTAGTAACATGGCTAGTTGTGTTGTGAATTACATGTCACGTAGATGATTGTTATAATTCCATAGAACTCACTTAAGAATGATTGAATGTTTGATTTCACATGATGACATGTATGTGGTGCACATGCTATTTTAGAAAACTTTTATGATAGATATATGATGTGATATATGATGCATGATTAATAGTTATGTGTGCACAAACTCTTATGAACATAGTTATGGATGTGCATGCTAGTGTTGACATGATTAGGTCATTTGTGCTAATATGGAAAGTATATACATAAGTGCTATGTGTTATGATTAGATGACATATAGGGTATGATAGTAAAATGTTAGGCTTATGTGACAACTTGTTGACCATTTGGTCAATAGTTGACTTTGACTTTCTATTTTTGGAAAGTTTCTATTTTTGGAAACTTTCTATAGCTATACGATAATATGTTGCATGTAGCATGTTAGTACTTGAGTAATATGATAGATAACATGTTAGGAACAATTTGATCAAGTGTTGACTTTTGGTCAATAGTTGACTTTTGGTCAACAGTTGACTTTCTATTTTAGGAAACCTATAGACTAAGGAAGTTCCTTTTATACACTTATAAACAAAACCAAGTAAACAACAAATGAGTCACCAACGTGTCGTCGGGTCAAAATAAACAAAAGGAAAATGTTATTTTTACAAAAACTATACAGTTAATTGGAGTTGTATAACACACTGGTCTACGAACCAACACAAAACAAAACACTTAAGAATTTCTATTATTAGGTATTTACTAGCTATTGGTTAGACAGTTATTGTAGCAGCGCGTAGCTGTTTAGTTGAGTTTACAGCCCCTCTTTACTTAATTGTTTTTACTTTCGGGTGAGAAACATACTGTATGATAAACTAAACAACTGTACTATGTTTTGATAAATGTACACATTATTTTTTGACACATTACATATATAGACTCGTGGATTAACTAAGATGTGAACACTATATCTCATTCTAAGTCCTTCTAGAATGTGTATACCGTTTAATTGTGGATTTCAAGCGAGGCGATCTAGATAGTACTATTGGGTTTGACAAACCCCACTAGAGCGATTGTAGGTTGCTCCGGGTGCATATTGACCTAACGACCCGTCACCATTATTTAGTGAGATAGATATTGATTTGGAAGGAAAAACTAACGAGTCAGCACCGGTAGAGGCATCTATAGTTACACGAACACTTTGACTAGCTATCACTAGGTTTATACTTGTGTTATGTGTTCCAACATTAAACTGTAAACTGGTAAACTGTTTTGATGAACTCAACTCTTTATAATACTGACTCACTGGTTTATACAAACCTGTGAACTCACCAACCATTGTGTTGACACTTGTTTTTGAGTATGTTTCTCAGGTATCTCTATACACTTGCTTTGGAGCTTGGCAGAAGCTGCAAAGGAACTCTGGACTTAGTCTAGACATTTGTAATCTTTCATTTTGTAATTCTTACTTTTGTAATAGTGTGATAAGCAACATTTGCTTCCGCACATTTAAACGCTTCCGCACTCTGTAATGTATAACTCAAATCATACGATAAATATAATTATGTTTATCTTTTGTATGGTTGTTTACTTGATTAATGGACTGATCCTGGCCATGTCACACCTAAACGTTGGTATTCCGGCGAACGAAAATTTGGGGGTGTGACATTTCCCATGGTGCAATAGCCCAAACTAGATATCATTTAACAGATCCATTACTATTTGAGCGTTTGCTTTTGCATCTAGCTCAAGATTCTTAGTATAGCTCTTATGGTCTTTAGGTCTGGTTGTGCTTGTTTTAGCATCCTCACATATTGGTATGTGAGGACCAAACATCACAGATCTCCAGCACCCAGTGTGGTTGTTGGAAACAAAACGGATCATTTGAGGTTTCCCTATGTTATACTGATGTCGTACTAAAATTGGTGATTTATCGATGATCTAGTGTTATGAGCATTAAGATAGGTGAATTTGTCAGTCACTGTTGAACAGTTGTTAACTGAAAGTTAATGGAAGAGTGATTTTGAACGGAATACTACAATCGTAGCAATGATCTAATAGTTATTTTGTAATCAATTTGGATCAAAACAGGAGAAATTACAATGTGAGCTCCATTTGATGGTTCTGATTTGATTGTGAAATCAAATTCAGAGAATCTAGCTCTAATACCAATTGTTAAGATCAGATTAACTTTTATCACGGTGAATTAAACTAATTATTAGCAACGAAATCAAACATAGAAAATCATCAAAACATATTTCAATTCATTGATCAATTTAATCGATTAAAAAATGTTTATCACTCCCTCTCAACGACTGATTCTTTTCTAGCTATTAGTTTATACAAATTTCTCAACTGAGCATCAGTAATTACAAGTTTTCATTGACATCAAACAACCTTAACCGCTAACAACTAATACAAATACTAACTACTGACAAATTTCCTAACTACTTACTATACAGAATTGCTATTGTTGGCTTCAGCAGTTTCTCTTGAGTTGTGTCTTCGGTAGTTGATATTCAGTGCTTGAATTTTCAGTTTTTATCATCATCTGTTGTTGACAAAAGCATCAGCAGTTGATGGGAGCAGTTGTTTAGATCGCTATGTTGGAAGAAATTAGAACATTTTTTATGCGTAGAATGTCTTTAATGGCAACAAAATCGAAAAGATATGAACATCAAGTATGTCCTTGAATCAGAAAAAAAAACTAGAAGATATTATGAAGAATCAAAGGTAATGCTTATATCTTTAGATTTTTTCTATTTGGTTATATATATATTTTTTTAATTTATTGGTTTGTTGTGTAAGCATTATAATGTTGTTTGTAGTGGTAACAACATATCTAAAGTAAGGAGTGAAAATATGCATACGTAGTGAAGATTGAGGAACAAACTTTCACTTGTGGATTATAGAAACTGCCAGGAGTACCGTGTGCTCATACAGTAGCAATATTTGGGTTCAACTACAAAGACCCAGAAGCTTATGTTAGTAAGTAGTTTAGAAAAGACATGTTTATGAAAGCATATAAACATTGTATTTGAAAGGAAGTATGCATAGCCCTATAATGGATTATATCAAACCCTTCCCTCCAAAAGAAAGACGAATGCCAGATCGACATATAGTGAAAAGGAAAAGAGACACTTCATACTTAAAGAATAAGAACACGAAGGTTAAAATTGAGGAAAAATGATGTGTCAAACTGATAATAAATTGGGTACAATAGGAATACTTGCAAGAATGAGATAAATGCCAATAGCCAAAAGAGCCAAGACCAAAAAGTAAACATTAATATATTGATTTAACAAGTGTTTCGTGTTTTTAGAATGTTGAATAGTTTGAAATTCTATTTTGTTTATGTTTGAAATTTTAATTAATTAATGTTTGTAATTTTAATTAGGTGAGAATGTTTAGTTGGTATTTTTGGTACAAATTTATGTCAAAATCTTTGAAGTTTGAAGTTATACTAAAATATTTGAATTTATGTCATTATCGTTGGAATTGTATTTTATGTGATACTAATTTAATTGAAAGGTAACATGTTTCCGAAAAAAATGTTAATTTATTTATATGATTTAATATTAATTTAATAGGGTTGAAAATTGTCAATGCAAGTCAACTATTTTTTAAAGACAAAATTACACAAAACATCTTTTAGGTATATATAGAACTGCATCTTTCATCCTTTATGTTTGAAAATTCACAATTTCATCCTTTATCTTAACTAGTTGTTGTATTTTACGTCCTTTAAGCTAACATATGTTAGTTTTTCTGTTAATTTTTGACCAAAATGCCCCTAAATCATAAAAGGATGAAACCTGCAACTTTTTTAAAAACATAAAGGGTGCATCGTGTAATTTGTTAAAAGATATTAATATTCATTTTTTTAATAATTTTTCTAATATTACTAATGATTTATAACAAACAATTAAGTTGCTTAAAATATTTTTTTAAGTAAATGTCACACTATTTTTGTTAAAAAAAAGTATACTACAAAAACAACATTCTTTTCCTTGAGAGCATTTAATTCTTGGAAAAAAACTCCACCTTTTAAAATGCTTTGAAAAAAAAAACTAAATCATAGAGTCTAATCCTAAAATGAAAAATGTCACGTTTCACTCGGTTTTTTTTAAAGCCGTTGAATTCGTTTATGAAATTCTTAAAAAAAATATCCACAAATGATTAAATACATTTTTATCTAAAAAGGATTAACAAAAAATTAAATAAAACATAATGAATGAATAGCTGGACATTAAACTTTTTTTAATATGTATTGTTACGGTTAAAAAAATTAAAATTAATGTGTTTAAATCTTTTTATTAAATAAAAGCCATCACCGTTAAAGAAAGCAAATGGAATCTAAAATATTTCAACTTTAATGTTAAAAAAACATTTTGAAATATACCTGGAAAAAGTAAAAAATTGCATTTAGAAAACAGTACAAAAATTAAAGAAGTCTTCCCTAAAATAGTTAAAAAAATAGCTAAATGAATCTTTCATAAACTATCCAATAAAAATAGTAGCGAGAAATCAAAAGATTTGAAACAACTCTATTATGGTAAATATTTTTTCAACTCCACCATATTAATAAATAAAATTTTCAACTACACTCTTTTAGAAAAAAAAGAACTACAACAATCTTAACTTAATTCTTGAATATATACTAATTATGACTTATATAGTTATAAGCACATCATTGAGAATTATGATTTGTTGTTATAAATCATTAGTAACATTAAAAAAATTATTAAAAAAATGAATATTAATATCTTTTAACAAATTACAGGATGCACCCTTTATGTTTTTAAAAAGTTGTAGGTTTCATCCTTTATGATTTAGGGGCATTTTGGTCATTAATTTAAAATTTAACAGAAAAACTAACATCTGTTAGCTTAAAGGACGTAAAATGCAACAATTAGTTAAGATAAAGGATGAAATCGTGACTTTTTAAACATAAAGGATGAAACCTGCAGTTTTATATATACTTAAAAATGTTTTGTGTAATTTTGTCAATATTTTTAAAAAAAGTTTACTATATATAGGTAATAAGCAATATGAATATTAACTTGTTAAACAAGTCATTTACATATATAAGAACATTAGTCGTAAGTTTTAAGTGATTATATTGAAAGAAAAAAAGTTTAAATGACTTAATTTTAAAGTTAGTAGAAACATGGAGTAGACTGAACAAAAACCCAACGATTTGTGAGTTATGGATTGTTTTTTCTTTCTTCTTTTTTCTTTATTTTTTTTATTTTATTTATTTTGGCACTCTTGATTTTCAATAAACGAGTCAGCTATTCGAAATATTGATCACACCCATGTCACTAGCAACAAGTAAACGTATTACTTCATAAAGCTCGAACTCGCTCGGAGAAAGCTTGAATAATGCTCAGCTTGAAAATGCTTTGTAAATGAGCAGACTCGACTCGTAGTTTGGGTCGTCGGCTTGGCTCGTAACTCGGCTCGTTTAAATTAATTTAATTTTTAGTTTTTTTAATATTATTATAATTAGATACATTATAACTCAAGTGAATGCTCATTTATACATTTAGCCCAAGTCCATTTCCACATAACGCAAACTCCTAATCCGTAAATATATCACGATTAATGTATACCAATCACATAATCCAATTTAGATGCCCTTATTTCATATATTCATCTCTTTGTCGAGCACTCAACCTAATCACGATTGTGAATTCATGGATCCAACCTCTTCGAGACCTTGATTGTTACTATTTTTGTTGTTCGGCCGTTTGCGACCTCAATGGCATCAAGTCTCAATCCTCCATAACCGTTGAGCTTAAACTTTACAGGAGGTTTAAATTTCTTTTATTAAACCGAGTCGAGTTGGCTCAGTTTAAAACCAAGCGAAGTTCGAGCTCAGATATTAGGCTCGGTTTATAATTCGAACTGGGTTTACAAAATCTCATACCCGTCCCATGCCCACGAAAATTTCTTATTTTAATCCTATACCTGGCCCAAACCCATCGGGTTTCGGGTATGCCCGTCCCAGATATTACGGATTTCGGGTATGCCCATTGGGCTCGAGTTTTTTTGCCATCCCTAAAGCAGAGTCAACTCGATTTATGATGCAAGCCGAGTCCGAGTTTGGCCAAGCTAGCCTCGATTCAGCTCATGAACAACCCTAATGCCAGGTATAAGAAAAATGTGAAATTCATGTACAACTACTTATTTAAAATCTTTGTTTCTTCGTTAACTTCAAAAAAGATGTTTTGAATCCACAAAAGAGATAATGACACCATGCTGAACATGTTGGAATAGATATGGGTCATAAAAATCAAATTATCTTCTAATGGGTGTTCTTTTTCATGCTCCTTTGATTGATCTTTTTCAGGAATTTACTTTGTGGTGGGGAAGAAGAGAGGACGCTTTACGAAATTTCTGGACAGCTATAATCTTGAAAAAAATTAACTTGTATACCTAATTGACTCTGATTATTGTTCTTGATAACGATCAACCATTATATCGCTCATAAGTTTTTATTGGACACTGATTCATTCTTTGTCCAAATACAGAAGTAATCTTGCAATCTTAGGAATGTCATTTTCCAACTTGTAAATTATGCATGGTGGGGGGTGTGTGTGTGTGTGTGAGAGAGAGAGAGAGAGAGAGAGAGAGAGAGAGAGATTTGAGACACAAAGGGTGTGATATTAAAAATAGTAGCTAGATTAACATTCGAAGGTACAATGTAAACAAGCTAATTAATAAAGCTAATTAAGTAGGGATCATGATAACTAGCTAGTAAGGAGAGACACCCACATTTGCAGAAGCAAAGAAACCATCTTTCATGAAACCACCATCTGTGTGATCCTACATGCATTAAAATAAAATCGAACTTTATATATTATTTAATGATGTGTTGTGTTGCAAAAGTTAATCATTTTTATTTGTTTTTAAAGAGCCACATAAGCCCATAATAGAGAAATGATACGAACAGTGTACCTGTTGGCGCATGCTGCTCTTGTTCATAGCACTCATCTGATCAGGCATCAGTCCAAAGTGAATGTGCGGAAAGTGGGCCCACTGTTGTATCAAAACAGATTTATATCTTACATTTATTCATTTAAATATGTAAACAAAAGCTTTTATTTATTTTTTAAAAAAATCAATCTTTTTGTATACAGAGAATGAAACCCTATTTTTTTCTTGAAAAATAATGCAAGGTTAACCATCTATGGTTGTGATATATGTAACATACATCACGTATGCATTTTATTTTATTATTTTTGGGGCTTGGAAAAATGTTTTTAATCAGCTTTTAGTGTGAAAAGGAGGAATACTACTAATGTATAATAGCTTTGAGATCTTAAAAAGAGAGTGCAACAAATAAAAAAGAGTAAACTCCGGTTCGGGTTCATAAGTTTCAAAACTTAACAATTTCAATTTATTCTGACCAATTTTCGTCTCTAACGTTTTTAGATTTTAACATTTTTTGCTTCTTACATTTTATATCTTAACTTTTGTTCTAACATTTCAACTCTTAATAGTTTTTATTAAAGGTTTAGTAATGAAAAGTGTTAAGATTTAAAATGTTGAGGACGAAAACTGTTAAGAATTAACTGAAATTATTAAGTCTTACAAATCCAATGAACGAAAGCAACATTTTACTCAATAAAATATGAAGGAAGACAGCTAACAAAAACTTTTATTTTTGCAAAAACCCTTATTTTTTCAAGCAGAAAAATAAATAATAATTAAATCTTTAATGTAGATGAAAACCCTAAATAACTAAGCAAGCAAAAGATTACATTCTTAGCAGCAGCGCTGAAGGCTTCTCGATGACTAATGTCCGGATTCCCAGCTTTGATCCTTTGAATCTCTTCCCTGCATATTAAGTTCCAAATTTTGGTTACATTAATTATATTAATATTATTAAATTTTAAATAATAATTTTCATTGGATATTGAGGATTCTAGAAAAAAAGGAGTTGTCGAAAGCTGACTTGATGAATCGATTGTAGGCAGAGGGGACTCTTTGTCTCTTCTCTGGAGCTGACATTAACAAAAACAAACACATCAAATTTCACTTTCTACTGTGTGTTTTACTATGTGCAGTGTGCACCTTCCATCCCTCTTTCTTTGTGTTTTTGTCATTTTATAATAATTTTCAAATAATATTAGGAATGAAAGGGTATCTATACTGTCACCTCACCCATCCTTTCTTATTTTTCCACAAACTATCAATGTCAAATATGTTCAAAGTGTGTGCATTCGATTGCTCATTTACTTCCCATATAAATAAAGAAAAGGAAATGATTGGTATGCTTAATTAAGTGAGAGTAAAAAGAAAGATATTTAGGGAAATAATAAAATTTGTGTATATGTATTGAAAGAAAGAAAATGATTAAATTTATGTAAATTTATGTAGGCTAATAAGTTGATTTTGGATTATGAATATGTTCAGTAATTTCATATAAGCTGATGAAAAATCAACAAAATAGACATTTGACCGAGAAAATTATCCAAAATAAACATGTTTTTTAGCATTTGTCTGTACTCAACAATGAATAGAAAACGCACACACCACCCCCTTAAGGGTTTAGCTAGCGTCCCCTAGCCCACAAACTTTAAGAAGGTACACGTGAAAATAACCCTTAAAGTTTGCTGGTTAGGAGACACCAGCTAAACCCCTAACAAGGTACGTATGCTTTTTCTGTTGGTTTTATGTTAACTACAAAATAAAGGCTAAAAATCATATCTATTTTAAATATTTTTCCTAACCAAATGTCTATTTTGATGATTTTCCGTGAACTGATTCCTTTAAAAATCTGTAAATGAAATATATATGTCTAGACAACAACATTTTTTTTTACAAACTTTCATAGAGAAACAAGCATGAATCTCTCTAGGGTTTTTCAAAACCAATTAGCCTATCTGAAAATATATCCAGAAATGATAGTTTAATTAAGGTTGTTTTTAAAAAATAGATATCTTTTTGTAAACAAAGTTTTTTTTTTAGTATTACTAAGTTTCTCATTTACTAATCAATATTTAAAGATATTAAAGAATACAATTAACACACACGATCGAATGATAAAGTAAGATCTCATGTTAAATAATATATATCCAGAGACATTTGAGTTTGGTCCATTGACAAAGCTCACCTATAGGTAAAGTTTTCAAATATAGTCTTATGATGATTTGGTGTGAAAAAAATTCCATTAATAAAAAAAGTCGTTTAGTTTCTAAAATAAAAGCGGAACATGTTGGCTTGACAAGACATGCAATCAAACATTCTGTATATTGTTACAAATGACAACAGTACAACTATTATTTTAAAGTGGTTGAATCGGGGTGAATTATTTAACCTCTTAGCAAAAAGAGAAGGATGTGAATATAGTCCTTTATGTGGTGAAACTATATAGATAGCTGATTAAGTAACTCTGTAAAATTCTATATATATACTTTAATCATACATGTTTAATGAGATTGATATAACAAAGGGATATTATAATAATAAAGTTCTCTCATAATATTTTCTTATATTTTCTCATATTTTCTTGTAAAACTTTCAGATACAAAGTTATATTATAAATAATAAAATACTATTATAATATTTTTATAATATTTTTAAAATGCTTTGTATATATTAAAATTAATTTTGAATCACAATACTTTATTATTTATAATAGTAATTTGGTTTCACAATTTTAACAAAGAGTAAGGTTTACATTTGAACTTACTCCGCCAACGCATTATCTAGTTTATAAATAGTATCAAAAAAAATTAGTTCTACATAATTACATAAAATCAGACTAACCCATTTAGTTCAATCATATTAGTTCAAAAAATCTCAAAGAAACAAGTTGTAGTTTTTTCGGTGGTGCATTATAGTTTAATGTGAATGCATCAGTTATTAGGGCTTGGTGAAGAACTGAATGGGATGCAAAAGAAAATAATGAGAGAGATTATAAAAGTGGCTTTTTATTTTAAAATTTGATTCATGCATTAAAAAAAAGTAAAAGAAGAAAGTCTTTATTGCTCGCTTTAAACATTAGAAATTTATCAAACAATTAATATACCTCACTCAACACTTTTAAAGAACCAGATCCAAAAGTAAACAATAACCATAACCATTGAATTTAATTTAATTCTACGTAGATCACTAAAAAGTTATCATATTCAAAAGAGAACTCTCAACGAAATAAGCAGGTCTATGAATGTGTACGTACTATCTTCTAAGATTTTGCCAGATATGATTTTTTATACATAAAACAAAGTTATAACTGTTTAAAATTCAACATAAATTTCTCATATGATTACTGTATTCTGCTTTTTCTAGTTCATTTCCAAAAGAATGTGGTGGCAACAAAACGTTTAATTAAATTTCTCCTCTTTCTGGTTTTGAGTGACAAATAATCAATGAAACACAAACACTTTTAATATTTAAAATGCAGGTAAAAACAGCTTTCCAAAAGAAATAACAAATGAAGGTAATGAAAAACATAAGAACATATATCACCTCAAGACGAATAATCAAAAGCGTCATCTGAAAATATAAATCACTATTTGTTTTTCTTTTACCAAAAGTGAGAAAATACATATTTTTATTCAGCTTCAAAGTTTTTCACTTTTGTACTTTGTTGAAATATAGTTAAAAATTCAAGCTTCCAATATCCAAAATCAAATTTCGACAACATATCCGGTCATGTATTTTCTAAACTTATCATGAATACAATTCATGTTTTCATTTTCATAAACAAATTATAAGACCAAATATCGATCGAATAGAAAAAACTATGTGTAAAAATAATAAAAAATAAACTTACGTCGATTTGTCATAGGAGGCTTTGGAAGTTCCCTAAGTCCACCCCTAATAGTGAGTGAAAAATCATTTTGGTAATTATTATTCTGATTGACCAGAAAGTTCGAACTCCCATTTGATATTTGATCATCCTGTAATTAAAAATATTAATCTTCTAGCTAGATTAATTACTTCAAATTTATACCCACTTACAGCACAAAATCTTGAAGAAAAATAATGAAATAATCCATGAAAATACCAATTACCATAAGTGTATGACTAGAAGGAGCCAAGATGTTATTGTGACCAAAATGAAACTGGTTCATTGATGGTTGCAACACCAAGCCCGACATGTTCATCGGTAGTAGGCTCGTGCAATGACCGCACCGGAC
Organism: Stevia rebaudiana; assembly: GCA_009936405.2. Taxonomy (NCBI): domain Eukaryota; kingdom Viridiplantae; phylum Streptophyta; class Magnoliopsida; order Asterales; family Asteraceae; genus Stevia; species Stevia rebaudiana. Next base: position 5,816,932 of record WOUH02000015.1, read on the forward strand.
CGTAACCGTCTTGAACAAACTCGTGCAAGGAACACTCACCTTAAAAAGTTCATAAATTAAAAGATTTAAACCGTTACAATACAATCAAACAAACAAACAAACATGCGAAATAGAATAGAATCTAATAAGATGTTAGAATTAATTAGAGAATACATACGACGAGGACGGTGTCGCAGTGAGTGCAATGAACATAGTAGAGTTGATCGGAGGCGGAAGGAGGCGGCGGGGGAAAGTGGTGGAGAAGCTGAGGTACGGTGGGAGAGGTGGTGGAGGAGGAAGAGATGGACATGTTTTTTGGTTGGAGATTTATGTGGGGTTGTGATATGATTGATTGATTGATTTGAGTTTCAGTTGATTGATGGTATTGAATTGACAGATAAACAACCACCTTGGATCTGCTTTTGGGGGTTTATGAGTTAAGTTGAGCAACAAAGGGGGAGCAGATAAGAAGAGTGGGGGTGCAGTAGAGAGAGAAATATAATGTTAGCCCAAGAAGACTGCCAATTTGCCTTTTCTTTTGGGTCGGGTATGCATGCCTTGCATGTTATGTATACTAGCTTATTAGTACTTTTTTTTAACAAGTTGTTTCACGTATCACGTATGTTGTCTGAATCGGACCCATCAGGCAGCAGTTAAACAGACACCCTCCTGATGCGCGCGAACCCCGTGGAATAGGTAAACCCTCGGCCCCCCATCAAAACCAAACCTATGATAAATCCATTACCTCCACATTAGAAGGTGTGTCTCTTACCACTTAAGACTAATTTGCTGAACACTAGCTTATTAGTACACTTGATTATTATTATTATTATTATTATTATTATTATTATTATTATTATTATTATTATTATTATTATTTTTTATTTTTTTTTTTTTTTACCATAAAAGGATCTCATGTGTTAATCGTTATTTGATTAGTTAGTACAATAATTTATTGGCTTTTGGGTATATAATTATTATCACATATCATTTTATTAATATCAATGCATATTATTATGATTTGATTATAAGAAGGCTTGTGTAAATCTTTTTTTTGGCTTTTTGGCTCTAGTTTGGAGTTTAAAGCTCCATTTAATTTGGAAGACGTACCATAATGGTGTTTTTCATAATCACAACCCATTTGTTTTTTATTTACGAAATCACTTTTAAAAAGAGATCATTAAATTAAAACGGAACATATATTTATGGATGTTATGTTACATACTAGACATATATATTAGACTTAAGCTAGCTAGCCATCGTAGATTAACATACAACAATATATATATGTTTCATATGATAACTAAACTTATTTACAACTTGATGTCAAAGTTTTTCATCCTACAATTTTCCTTCTAAACATGACATCCACGTTCAAGGGGCAGATCATGTACCTCTATCACAGTCTTGATCAGATTGCACAATCATCCTTTCAGAGACAACATAAATCCACCTCCATAGATTTTCTTGATATTCATAGTTACTCAAATTTTATTCGTTACTCATGCCTTCACATGAGATTTACTCAAATTTTATTTGGTCTTTCAGCGGTTCTAGATACACTCACCGAAATTGGTTTCACACCTCTCTTGTTTGTTTCATAAAAATATTCAAGCAATTATTGTTTTTTCACTTTTGATTGCTTCACACAACTCCATATCACACACTTCTTATATGTAAAAAAGTTTACCAAGTTGTATATTTTTCATTTACTAGTTTTACAATTTTATAATTTCATAAAAAAAAGTATTCAGGAGAACTTTAGCAATAATATAGCTAAGGGATCTGAAAGGACGATTATAAATAGTTAATCTTTTGTAAAGAAAAGTAAGACCCCTAAAATTTAATAATCCAAATGTGATACGTTTTCAGCATAACAATATATATTCTTATTTTTGTCAAGCAAACTACAATAAACGTATTCCATAGTGACTTTAATATATCAAGAAAGAAATAAAGACTAAATTATGGTCTCTTTGGTTGAGGCAATAGACTAGAGAATGGAATGAAAAACTAATAAAATGAATAGGAGAAAAAATTTATCATCATTCCATTGTCCTATTTAGTTATCAACTATACTGAAATGAATCATTAGTTCAGAGGAAAAATAAAGGAATGAAATTAATTAATTCAGGTATCGTTCTGGTCATTGTTCGAATCATGATCGAGTCGTTGGTCAGGACATGACTCTAGTCGTGGGTCGTATATCGACTCATTGTTTGGGCCATTGGTCTATTAGCAAGTCGGGTCATGGTTTGGTTGTGGATCACTTCATGTGTCAGTTGATACTTCAAGTCATGGACCAGGCCGTGATTTGAATTATGGGTCTGGTCATGTGTCCGATCATTGTTCGAGTCAATGTTTGGGTCATGAATTAGGTTATGCACTACTAGAAAGCTGGGCATTTGCGACTGAAATTTGCGACCAAAATTGTACGTCGCAAATTTTGCGACCGATTTGCTACCGAGTCAAACCGGTCTCAAAATTAGCTACCGCGCTCAATTTGGTCGCAAGACGGTCGCAAAATTTGCAACCGGAAAAATACAGTCGTAAATTTAAGCAAAAAATTTGCAACCGCTTAAGATTGGTCGCAAAGCAGCTGCAAACATCAGAAAAAAATGTTAAAAGCTAACGCTATTCAGTCGCAATAAAACGGTCGCAAATCATATAATCTACGTTAAACCGTGTACAAGGACAAATAATTAATTAGAACCGAATCAAAACTTGTTCCAACAATTTTTAAATAAATATTTTACTTTTCAAATTAAACATAAACGTCGGTTTCTTTTGAAACTTTTGAAGTAATATGTCACGTTAGGTCAACTTAATTGATGCAAGTCATTCTTTACAAATTATACGATACTTGGTCATTGAATAGCGAATGCATGATAAATAATTATGAATGGTGGTAAAATTTTATCAAACACACTCATTTGTTGTTATACATGTGTGTTATGATCCCTTATTACCCGATTATTCTACCGCTGAGGTTTATTTCACTTCATTTGAGCGGCTACCCCTCTCACAACAGCGATCCCTTGATTGCTTCTACCGTCAACTACTGCCATCGGCGACACTCATCTACCGTCGTCAACTATTGCAACCGACGACACTCATCTACCAACAACGGCGACGACTACAGACATGTGTCGTAAGGTAGATGTCGGTAGATGTCGTTCATTTCACTTGCTTACATCATTGCTTTGTTTCTCTACTAATTATATATTGTATGCTGTCTCATTAGATTTTTCTATAAAGTCCTTAAGATATATGTTCCGGTGATATATATATGTGTGTTTGAATGTGACATCCTAGAATTTCGGTAACTAGATCCGGTCACGTCCGGTCAATAACGATCCGGTAGTCTCGGGTTAAGATTACTAAAGAACCCCACAAACTATTTAAATAATTGAACATTCACGAATTACACTTAATTGGAATCTATTAAACTGTAGCGTAAAATATATAGGTTCATGTGCGAGTGCTTTTAAGAACTCGACTCGATTATTCTTGCGTTGGAAGTCTGACTTGAATTCACACTTTGACCTTATTATTATTTAACTAGTTAAGCTGTTATAACTTTGATATATGTGAACTAAACGGATGTGACATAGACCTGCTAAAATAGTAGAGAGACAATATTAGTTAATTAATAACTAATCAACACATTTAAAAAGTAAATTTAAAAGTAATAAACATGAAATATGGCATCTTCATCTACGGCCAATATTCAAAGAAAAAACAAAATCGTCACTTCCATTAACCTAGCTTCATCGTCCGCCGTTCCCAGAAAGAAAACCGATCCATTTGCGACGCCTCCTCCATTTCGTTGCCGGAAACCGTGAACCACCGGAGAATGCAAATTTACTTACGGTCGCAAATTCGGTCGCAAAAGGCGCTTTAGAGACGGAGGTATGCTACTGTTGGTTCGGTCGCAAATCTGTTTTTGCGACCGATTTACGACTGCATTTGTAGACTCAATTGCCCAGTTTTCTAGTAGTGATGGCTTGAATCATGGGATAGGCCGGGTCATGGTTTGTATCATGGTTGGTTAACGGGCTGAGTTATGGGTCGGGTCATGGTTTCAATCACAGCTAGGGTAATAAGTTAGATCATTGATTGGATTCTTTTTTTAAGGATAGGAATAAAAAAAAACAACCCTCTCGTAAAGAATGAAAAATCATTCATAAAGAAATAATTGTATTTCTTATATAATGATATATTCCATTATTTAAGTATAATCAAATTTTCTTTTTCATACAAACGTAATTGTTCATTTTATTATTTTAGCCTTTATTTATGGATAACAAATGGCACCTTCTTATTGTTAGTATTGTTTGTATATATCATATATTGTTACTAAAAATTAAGATAATAGCAGTAAGCCGTGACATTTTTTTTAACAACAGAAGATTTCGCGTGTTAGTCACCGTTACCCAACTGATGTGACCAAGGTCGATCCCTCGACTTTCGTGAGACCATATCCCTCATAGAAACAGGAACTGAATGCAATCTGTAAACTCTCTTCCCTTCTTAGGTTCGAACCAGTGACCTCAATTTGATATGCATTTTCTTCACATTAGAGGAATACTCAGAGAAATTATGTTTTGCAATAATTATAATAAGTCGATTAATAATGATATATTGAGCTGTGTCGAAGGAATTCCCTAGAGAATTGTAGCACGACAGATGATGTAGCCATTCGATCGGTAGTGGTTTAGATTGCATAAAGTTTTGCGATTAATTAGCAGATGCTCGTTTTGTAAGGAAAGGACATATATCCAATATACGACACATGTACATGGATACATATATTTGTGTATGTATACAACTATCACAAGTGTAGAAACTGAGATTTGTGGGAAAGAGGAGCCAGAAAGGGACGTTTGCATGGGATCAAATATCTCATTAGTCATTAGTCGATCATCTGTTGCTTTCTTGTGAATTCATTTTCATTAATCAATTAATAACTACTTTCCCATTCAATTCTATCTCATTACTCAAATTCAAATTTATACACGATACTTCATTAAATATAAATATATATAACTAATAAAATGATACGTTTCTCTTCTTCACAATATTATTATAATAGTTTAAAAGTATTTATTGATTTTTGTGGTTGGTCATTCAAAATTCTTTGAAAAAAATACTGAAATATACGTTTAGTCTCCGAAATAAACACTTTCTAGATTTTCAATTTGCCCCACCCACCGCCCACGGGGGTATTAAGCCCACTATTGATCCCCACTCCGCCTCCGTCTCCGTCTCTTTAGGGTTCTCACAGCCATCATTATCTTCAATCTCTCTCTCATAATTAACTCTTTTTGTAAAGGATATTTTAGTTAAAAAATACAAAACAAAAATTAACAGGTGTGACTTTGATCATACACGTTTAGGTTTCGGAAAACCACGTAAATCTGACATTTGTTTTGAATGGACATTGGCTTTAGGGTGGACCGAGCATGTAAGCGGGTTGGGAGAGGGTTGCTCGGGTTTTAAGGGTAAAGCTCCGAATATATATCCAAGGGTTCTTCGTAAGAGACTCGGGTTCAAATTCCATTGCGCTCATCTTTGGGTGGCCAACCTCTAGGAAATGATCCTAGGTGTGAGATATGGGGGAAACATGTAGCGGGAAGTATGAGGCAGAACAGATGCGAACCCGCAACCAACCAAATTTATCACTAGGGATGTAACTGTTGCCTTACGTCCTATGGCCTAGGCCATGGGGCGAACATGTCCTGCGTCGCCTAACGTTAGCGGTGATAACGTTTTTCTATAAGGATGGTGGTGGAACCCTCTTAACTCTCTCCTTTTAACCAATAATCTCATTACATAATATATGTCACGTCACTTTTACTCACTTTCGACTATCTCATGATGCCATGGAACCCTTATAAGCCTCTCAACTGTCACGAGACTCTTTTTTCACACACACACAACACTTGGTTATACGTTCGGGCATAGTAACACGCAACGCAAACGCAAACCGTGACCTCCTACCGGCCCGAAGAAGCCGAGTTATATGCAAGGCTTTACCCATGAAACCCGAGCAACCTCTATTACCTGTTTACCTCCTCCATCCATTCTAGACGTTTAGAAAAAACAACTAGATTTCAACCTACAATTACAAGTGACATTTTTATCTGTATTGAATAGTTTTATTTTGTAAGCTGAATTCTAGACACTCGGGAAAAATGTTTTTGGCATTCTTAGCTAGTTTAGCCTAGTGGCAAACTCGGATTTAATTTTGGATATGTTTAGTTTATAAGACCACACGGTGTCGGGCTCAGGAGGAATCGGGGAGGAGCGGCCCCGATCAGGAACACCGCCCCCCAGGGTCGGGACGGGAAAACCCGCGGTACACTCACCCAGTCTCACCGAAAATCTTGAATGATTTTTTTTTTACCGTTGGAGGTGTCCGTTGGAAACAATATATATATATATATATATATATGTATATATATATATATTTCAATCGTTATATAAACCCAACATTTACTCTTAATTTTTCACACCATTTCTTGAAATTCTCTCTACAATTCTCAACTATATTCTTAATTTTTTCACCTAATACACTTTGATAAAAATGGAGCCGTTTAGCCAATACGATTCGACCAGTTCCGAAGATGAAGAGGACGAACTTATGCGACGAAATTACGAGTATTTAACTTACGTGCTATCCGCGAGTTTACAAATAAAAGTTGATCAATATTTGTTTTCTGGAATATCAAGTCTATATATGTTCTGGTGATTTTCTATTTAGATTTTTTATATGTTTATCTTTTTTTTTTTTAACAAAAAGAGACTTTGAACCAATAAAAATTTGGCTCAAAATCCAAATGCAAAGAAACCAGATAAAACAAAAAGATCGACAAAAACTACATATAATTGAAACTACCCCACAATATAAGGCTTTCCGACCATGATTTTCAACATAATTCATGCATTTTAGCTCGATGTTTAATCCACTTGAATGCCAGCGACTTAATTTCCTCTGACAATGATTACGCCCATTGTTTTGCACGAGAGAACGCCCAATTATTTCTATATTTTTACATGATCCAAATGGTTGTGTACATGATTGTTATAACTAGTTTTGTATATATGAGCTCCCGAGTTGAATTAAAACCATCAAACTTGCATCCGGACCGTCGGGAGACTAGCTTCCATATTTGTTTGGCCACGTATATTAGCACAATAAGTTAATTTTAAGAATAGAATTGAAGTAGTATCATAAATAGTCATATTATTCATAGAATTTAGCTAAAAGTATCATAATAAACATTAAAACATTTCTAAAAACGAAATGATAGAATGCAAAATTTTGTACATAATTGTGTCCCTAGAAGACATGAACAAAAAAGGACTACCTTTAAATGACATGACCATTCGAAGTCTCCCCCTCTTACACACACAGAGAGAAGATTCATTGCAGCTCAGTAGAAACATTTGCAGTGGACAGTCTAGTATACGAATCAATAAATCAACCCAGTAAACCAGTCAATTAAATAAGTAAATAATCCAATTTTTACAACCTTAAATTTTGTCATCTTTAAACAACTACAGAGTTTCGGTCTTTTATCATCTCATTAACCACATGTTCAGGTCAAATACATGCTAGTAAGATCTAGGACTAGTCTATCGGATGTTAATGTGTTATCAAATACATGTTAATTAATGGTATCAGTGGCGAATCTATAACTTTGGTTCATGTGTATGCGGATTTATTTTATCCGGTACAATGTCAAAAACCGAGGCGTGAGGCACGAGGCGATAAAGCGTCCCACTTTTCGTACGGGAGGCGATCATATAAAAACACTATATACACCACATATAATACAGGGAACACCTTAAGATATAGACAACATAAATAACTAATTTTTTTGAACTGCTTTTAAATAAATAAATACAAAAAAAGAAAACTTTAGATACCATCAAAATAGTTTTACAGTCAATCAAAATAAGTATACATTTAAATGTACAATAAGTGTAGGCATCAAACATTATAAATAAATCATAAATTTTATAAGGTCCTTCTTTTTGTTTAACTACATTTATTTCATTTTTGTAAGGCATTTTGTAATATAAAAGAAAGAAACCTTAACTTTAAAGTCCTATATAATGTTGGAAATATGTATGAATAAAATGTCTCATATATGAGTTTCACTTTGTCTCACATTGGTGGGATAAACACAAAATAGTAGGTTTATAAGGATAAACCTCATAATGTGTTTTAATGTATTGTGGTGGGTTTTACCATAGGTACTACCTATGCAGGGAGGGTGCAAAAACGGGTTTCAGGTCCAAATTTGCATTAAGCCAATGCGTCGGTTGCACGACCTTCGAACACAAATGCAGCTCCGAAACTCCGATTAAAGTTATTGTAGCGACGTTGGAACCGACTCATCAAATCCTAAATTCAAAACCGTAAATTAAACCATAAAGTTAAACAAAAAATAGCGAGCAGGAAGACACAATAATGATCAGTAAAACATAATGACATAATGAGCTGAAACGGTAAATTCTAAACTCTTAAGCTAAACCATAAACGCTAAACCATAAAAGTTAAAACTCTAAAACTTAATCTTTAGAAGCTAAATTCCTAAAGCTAAACACCAAAGTTAAACCCTAAAACTACCCCTTCCTTTAAAAGCTAAACCATAAAAGCTAAACCCTAAAATCTAAGATAGTAGAGTTTGACGAGACAGTTCTAACGCTTCTGAAATGAGTTCAATTAGAGTTTGTTAAAGTCGGTCATGAGACTTTTTACCTTTCTTACAATAAGGAGGTTTCTTATTTGATCCTAACGCTATAGGATACTAGGTTAGTTTCTCGTGTCTTACATGAGTTGAATAAAAGTTACATTGTCAATTAAAAATATATGTTCTTCATAAATTTAATACACGTATTGAATAAGGAATACAATATCATATAAAAAATAAAATATGTTCATAATATGGTTTAACTACATGGAGATATAAAGATAGTAAAGTTCCAACTAAAACTCAATCGGGATTAAAGACTTCGATAATTCAACTTGATTAATAACCTATCGATGATAATATTAAGTAGAATATTATAATGACGTAGTAATAATTTTTTTTAATAAGTACTTGAACAGAATAATTATAAACACATATATGAGTTGTATTTGACAAGAGAAAAGAAGTGTTAGTTTTAACATCTTAAAATTATATAACCCATACATGGGTTTCTTACCTATATTTTTTTAAGAGTAAATTACAAAATTCATTCTTGTGGTTTACTTAAAATCTTGGATTTGGTCTCTCGTAGTTTAAAAATATGTTTATGGTCCCCAATGTTTCATTCATCTTTCACCCTTGGTCCAAGATTTTAACGGGGTTAAATCTGGACGTTAAATCTAGCACTTGAGGTGCACACCAATGCTAAACTAGTTAAATCCATCACCATCATCCCTCATCACCCACCATCAAAATGACATCAACTATCTCTGTCATCATTAACCTCCATCGCCAGCACCACCATCTTGGGTTGCATACAACCTCCCATCACCACCATCCCTTCTTCACCCAGCATCAAAAGATCGTCTAACAACTCACCCTCGTCTCATTGATTGTAACCCTAGTTGGAATACAACCTCTGATTACCACCTGGAAAGTCCTCATTTGATCGGAAATTAGCCATACCAAAGGAT
>WOUH02000015.1:5834264-5850048 GCA_009936405.2 Stevia rebaudiana
ACAACTAAAGTTCTAATTATACCTGCCTTTCACTTTTAGGAAGTCAAAATTCTTTGTAGTATATATTAAAATGGTAACAGCGACTTCCTAATCAATAATAACATAACGCAATTAAGAGAAAAAAATGACAACTAAAGTTCTAATTGTAGAGCAGTTTTGATCATTATTTGATTACTTTCAAAGAATGGAAAATGTAGCATTTTCCAGGTGACATTCCAGAATGGCATAGTTTGGTGCCTCTAAAAAAAATAAAAAACATGAAGTCCAGATTCAATTAAAGTATCCAACATCATAGCAAATACCATTTAAACACATACACCATTATTCATCAATTAATACTATTAATAATCAATTCAGAATACGATAATAACCTGAATAACATATTGAATATGCATACCTAATCTACAGAATCTGAAATCATAATTCCGCACCAGCTCCGTGTAACTAACACTGCATAAAAGACAAACATACAGGCATATCAGCAAACATGATATAACTGTTGTAATTTGAAAGAGGCTACATTAATGATTGACATAGGTTTGTAATAAGAGTTACTGATGCAGCTTTCATTTTAGTAACGTAACACAAAAGCATAGAGAAACATACACCTAAAGGCTTAGATGTGAACAAAAATAAGAAGGTAATATTGATGAATACCATAGCAGTAACATATCATCAGTTATGAAGCTTATCACCCATGACACACATACATGCCTCATACACTATACAATATAATAGAAAAAGAGTAACTAAAAGTATACACTCATTTAGTTCCTTTAACAAAAACAAAAAAGCTATCGAAGGTAGTAGGCCAGTGAAAGGTTTCTTGGTTTTCACTTTTTCTACTGCTTTTTTCTATCTTGTTTTAAATGATGGCGGTGGTAGTACAGCGCGTCGGCGATGGCGGAGTGGTGGACTGGTGGTTATTGCAGCCGGTGTGCACAGAGGGCGTTGGAGGTGAAGGAAGCAGATGTAGTTGATGCAAAGAATGCAGAAAGAGCAGCAATGCAGTCTTTTAATGAAAAAAATGCCATCATTGAAGTATATACAAAGGTATATATATAGTCAGTTATGTCAAATTATATTTTTGTAGTTACTTGTATGCAGGTGTTTACTCGTCACATACATATATTTTTTAACTAATGAATCTAGAATTTTCTTGATTTTAATATCTCAGTGGTCCTGTGAAATTGCTTCTCTTTGTGATCTGAATATCTAGTAATTGTATTAGAAAATTTGTGGGGCAAAATTACAGCTGCCAAAATAGGCTGACTTTAGTGCAGCTTTTTATTTATATATTTTTATTTTTTGAGGAAGTACTGGACAATCAAGCTTGCTGGTTTAGCATGCATAGATTAACATAGAACTTTAGCACTCTTAACACTAACATACGACTCCTAAATCAACTAAAAGTAGCTAAAAACCCAAATAAGCGCAGTTTTAAAACTCAATAAATGTGTCATCCAAGAAAGGCATTTCAATAAACACATGGTGTGCTTGAAAACGTAAGCAAATAACATACACAACAGGAAACCATCAACCAATCGACAACAACAAACGAACAATAGGCAGAAGAAATTGAAGGAAATAAGGATAGAACAGTAAAACCACTGAGATGCAGAAGCCAAAAGCCCCAATCGTAAGGATTAGAAGCACCTCTGGTGTGTAAAAACATAAAAACATAAACCTGTGTGTCAAACTCATAGCAAACAGGAAATAAAAACCAACGAAAAGCTTCATAACAATGACGGATTAGACTGAATGTCGGTCTCAGACATACCTACGAAAATATGAAGAGGAGAGATTCAACAAAAGCTTCTATGACCTAAACGACTGAACTACTGAAACTGGAAGCTGAGTAAAAACGGAGAAAGAAAACAGGAAGACACATAAATCAAATACGGCGAAACCAAATAAAGCGTAGACATACCTCTGAAAATCGGAAGATGAGAGATTGAAGAAAACCTTGTATGGACAGATTTGAGTGAATCAAGCACAGAGACTTCAGTGAAGGAAGCAAAGAGAACGCAAAGCCCTAATCGTTCCAGGTAAAACAAAAATGGCAGGTAAAACAAAAAAGATACTGTTCATAACTAGCGAAAATTAATAAATGTATAATATAATTATTCATAGAGGTTTTCTAAATACACCGTACTCTAATTTCTATTCTCACCCTACTCTAGCCTATTAGTTACTTTTCATCATTTTCTAAACATATTAATTACTTTTTATACCAATCAGATTTTATAAATAAAAAATCAATTTATCATGGCATTAATTACTGTCCAATTAACAAAAACAAATTGAATAAAATCTGACCATTATTGACTCCTCACAATTAAAAATTAAAAAGAGTTTTTGCTGCATTGCATTATTAAATTAATCATATACTTTCTTATAAATTTTTTCAGTTACGTTTTCTAATAAAATAATAAAAAAACATTTTTGAATAAAGATTTCCTTGAATTTCATTTGCTTTGCTGAATTTGATCTTTAACCGGATCTGTTAAGATCCAACATTCTGATGATTCAAATAAACCAAAAGGTTTTAAAGTTATTTAGATTGGAAAGTTAAAAAAAAAAACATTAAACTAAGAGATGTTATGGATTTGTTTTTAATAAAAAAATAGTCTTTGAGAAAAAAAAGAACATTAGAAAACGTTACATAAAACGAACAAATTTGTAAAGGTGTTTAAAATTATAAAAAGTAAAAATTGTTGCAAGAAACATAAATGTAAAAAAGTTTTCCTTGAATAATTAGTTAATGATTAAGGTGATTATTAATGCTTATAAAAATGTACTTAAAAGTATAAAGATGTTTTTTATTTTCCTGGCTTTAATTTTATAATTTTTAATAGCTTATATTTGGTGGATACAAGTAAAAGTAATTTTGAACTGGGCGTAAAATTAATCAAACTATATGTTTTTAATCTATAAAAGTTTTACATATAAAATATATAAAAAAAAATTGAAAACCTCTACAGCCAACATGCAAGTATGCCACTGCCGACATGCAATACGAAGGACACAAATATGCAGCAAGTACACAACCAACATTGGAACACCTCTCATAGCCTTTTAGCATATTCACATTATACATTTATTTTCAACGGAAACGTGCATGCAAACATATGCTAGTGATGCCATAAATAAACATGACATGATAACATGTACGGAATCACACACTATAAACACCTCCAAAGGTACCATATGTTCCAATATTTTTCCCGCCACATGTAGCAATAAACACTTCCTCAACCGTCTTCTTCTCAACCAAATTGTTGCAAATGTTTGCAAAGGCTCGCATGTGCTTCATTCCGTATTGTGTTAGCAACCCACAATGCTTCTCAAATAACCGAGCCTTCAATACCATTTTCAGTTTAGCCACAATTTCACATAGTATAACAAATGTAATTTATTGTAGCTTAATTTCACTACTAGTAAAAATGGGTATTGAAATCCAACGCAAAACACCTACTTTTTGGTTTGCAAAAGATATTAAAATTAAAATTCTAGTAAATTATTAGATATCTAAATTGTAATTGTTTCTTTCTACTTTTTGTGAAATTGAAGTGGTCGCAAATAAATTTAGTCACAAATTTTGCACACGTTGATTCGTGGCACTCGCAACATTTGCGACAGTTTTGATTTGGGTTTCAAATCGTCTTAGATGCCTATTCGTAGTAGTGCAAGCTACAAGGAACATACCGTAGATTTGAAACATTCCCAGTCATCCACTAGAGGCATCCCACGACTTCTGGCAGAATGGATAATCGAACGACCATTTTGTGGTCCAAAAAGGAGCACCCCGATCATGTCAATGCTACTATCCAAATGCCCCCTTCGTGTCAAAGTCTCGGTTATCTCTTTCAGAACTCCAGCTCTTGTTGATTCTGATGATTTCTTGTACTAAACATATTAGGGTGGACAAAGCAAAATTAATAATTACTAGATAACTACAAAAGGCTTGCTTACTTTTGTATCTAGACAGCAACTAAATAAACATGAACATGAACACGAACTCTTACTCTTTGCCACATGAATATAAGATCAGCGTCTCTTTGATTGACACCATCAATCTTATCAAAGTGAATCTGATTAGCCGGGAAGTTTACGGTTGCAGGATCAAATCCTAGATACAAGTAGACCTTCTCGGGTTTAATGTCTTTGGTGCCATATTCCATCACATGTGAACCTGAATTGTAAGTATTGGCATTAGATGTCCTCTTCTTAACCTGAACATGAAAATGTACCAATTTAATAAAAATTCCTACTGGCACGTTTTAAATATAAGCTTATGAAAACAAAAAGTTCACTTTATCTTAGCTTAACCTTGTTGAATTGTTGTTCAAGAGATTCTTTCTTCAAGTTGTGTGTCTCGCTGGGAAAATAACCCATAAAAAGTTAGCAGTACTATTCTTAAACAACCATAGACAAAAACAATGCCAAAACAAAATCCGTCCTATAATCACTTTTAGGATAAACAAATGCCTCAAACATATGTACCTATCTTCCATCCAAGCAACGCTATATAGATCTCCCAAGCAAGTTATATATTCGGGCGGTGGAGCAGGTTCTGTCCCGGGACAATAGGTTCCATAACTATTTTCCTGAGCGCCAGATGCAGTTGTAGCATATATGTTAAGGTCTCCGGGAAGTATGCCTTCAAAGATGCTTCCACTTTCACATGCTTCCAAGTATATAACCTAAGTTGTTTTTTAATCAAAATACAACCTTTTGTTTAGATACCGAGCTACTCGTTAGATTTAAATATTTAATACTCTACAACAAAATGGGACTAACATGTAAGTTACCATTTCTTTATATGTACCCATGGCGTGTTTCTTTTTCAAGACGTCTACCAAGTCTTTGGCTACAAGATGAGGCGTGTTGGGCATCCCTAAAATCAAATATATGATAATGAGAGAGAGTTATTTGTTGTGCTCTTTAAAAAAACCTAAAATCAAATATATGATAATGACAGAGAGTTATTAGTTATACTCTTTAAAAAAAAATTATAACACTTACCGAGAACTCCAGGGCCTCCATGGTCAGAGTAGAAAAGAAAGATCCGGTCATCGGGTTTGCTATCCAAGACCTTCCCACTTCCACCTTTTACTGAACTTTTGTCTCCAAGAAGCACCGCAAACAAATTATCTACCGTAACATCCTTCCCCGTGTAATCCTACATGCATAATAACACAATCTTTACTTAATGATGGTATATGTGACCAAACATATTATTATTACAAAGAGTCCACATTTTTTATAAGAAATAACAATGTACCTTGGGCACACCAGCATAGACGTTGTCACCTTTTGGGCTATTGATAATGACGCCTGGCCTTGGATTCATATCACTAGTTGCAATATCGTCGTACATGAACACAACTATGTTCTCATCTTTCAAACCCCCCTTTTTAAGTACTTGGTATGCATGGCAAACATCTGCCTGTTATGTTGGTTCCATGTTAATTTTTACTTTCTAGGTAGATGCATGTTTATTGGCATGAAAAGGGTGTCATATTGGCTATGTTTCTTTCACTAAGATTGGTTGCAAGTCTCATGAAGGAGTGGGTCGATATAGAATGTATTGCTCACGTAATGAGGTAGTACTTGGTCACGTAATAAGGTAGTACATAACAACATCAAGTTGGTCCAAATGTTAGGTAGCGTGGGTTCTCCACGAGCTTGTGTTTTCTAGTGAAGAACAAAGTTTGAACAACACCGAATAACACTTTTAATTTGTAGCCAAGCCAAGGTTGGAGATCCAACGGAGATCCAACTCACTTAAGCCAGGGGCAGAGAGTCATGCAATATTTGGGCAGATATATATATTAATTTGAACCTCACACCTTGATTCTAAAAGGACTCATGAGCCGCATTGTCTCATTTGGATTTCTAAGGTGGGGTGTCACTGGCCCGTTAAAGAGTTTGATTGCGTTAGTTTTTAATTTGTGGAGTGGTGCATGGACTAGTTTGATGGCCCATACCTACTCTTAATTGAAAAAAAAGTACTCTTTCAATATAGATTTCTTTTTTTATTTATTTTAACTGTACTTAATGTTTTAATGTAATAGTAAATATAAATTAAATTTCTTTCTTAGATAAATTAGCAGAATATACTTTGATTCACAAGTAATTTTTAAAAGTTATTTGTGAATGTTAATCGAATATATTTTGGTTCACAGGTAACTTAAAAATTAAACCAAATGAATTCTAAACATTTTCTTCGAATCATAGCATTAGTAATTCAGAAAAAGTTATCCCTTAACATTAATCGGATTCGGTTCACAACTAATTTAAAAATTAAACTTGATGAATTTTAAAGACTTTAATCGGATAAAGTCTTGTGTAAAAAGAAAATATTATAATTTATCAGTTGAGTTGTCTCCCATTCATTACTACTTTATGAGCAAAGATAGAGTGGAAATGTGACTAAGGTGACAATGTGTTATATATCGGAACCCCACCTCTATGTAACATATACAAACATATCTAAAATAGAAACTATACGTATAAACAAATTTCATTAGTACGATAGATAATTGTATACTCGGGAGACAACCATGTTTACTTAAACGGCTTAGCACTTAGTGATTCTGGAAGTGAATTAGTTATGATCAATTTTGTGAAAATCGGCCTAGGCGACCGATTAATCGGCTAGTCGGCTTGGAACGCTTCAATTTTGGCTTATCGGCCAATTAATCGGGCAGAGAAAAAATTGGCACTAAACGGGAAAATCGGCCAGAAGAGGTAAAATCGGTCAAAATCACAAAAAAATTAGTTGGAATGAATCAAAATTAGTTAAAATCTATAAAAATTAGTTAAAATCTTTTAAATATATGAAAAATTATTATTATTTGACAAATTGTATATAAAAATTCCAATACGATTAATTCCGATTAATCACAATTAATCTTTAGCTCCCACCCCACCGCTCAACTAGCGATTAGCGATTTCTACTACCACGGTAATGGCAGGTTCATATTTCTAGTATTTTTAAGTTTTTAAATTAGTGTCCAAACAAGTTCATATTTCTAGAAGGGATGAAGTGAAGCTAAATGATGCTAAACTACTTGACCTACGACACAAATTATTCAAGAAACAAAAATTTTGGTCACCTATTAAATATGGGTCTATGTGGTTGCCCACCTAGCACCCCAGAGGAGAGAACATGATCTAAGTATTGAATTACACGGAGCCGCTACAGTATCTCTATTAAGGAGACAAAAAAGGAGATAGGAATGCGGTATGGAAAAGTTGGGACGATCGGTAACACCATCCCACATTCACGGCAGGAGGACCCCGCTCTTTGCATCCTTGTTTACTAAGGTGGTGTTTGTTTTTTTAAAAAACCTCTGGGCAAGCTCTTATGTCTGCGTCGCGCAGACCACGCGTAGACTTTGTTATATGCAGACTATTTGTTTTTTCGAAGAC
This sequence comes from Stevia rebaudiana, assembly GCA_009936405.2. Classification (NCBI taxonomy): domain Eukaryota; kingdom Viridiplantae; phylum Streptophyta; class Magnoliopsida; order Asterales; family Asteraceae; genus Stevia; species Stevia rebaudiana. Next base: position 5,841,705 of record WOUH02000015.1, read on the forward strand.
GTTCTATTAAAAAAGTCTACGTGAGCTCTTCTTAATGAAGACTTGACCCAACCACTTCTAAGGTCTGCAGAAAGTTAAACGCCACCGCTCACTGTCCACCACCCACCACCACAGTCCACCACTACCGTCCACCACCCACCACCACACTCTACCACCACTGTCCACCACCACAACCGTCCACCACCACCCACCGTCCACCACCACCACCCATCGCCGTCTGCCACCACCGTTTCGTAACACATTTTACCTCTTAAGAAACAAAGAGGACCTAAACAAAAGGATGGATGAAAAGCTATCTTATTGGATATGGTTTTTTAAAAAGCCTAAATAGACTCAAACTTGTCAGGTAATAGAGATTTTGAATTGGTTTCTAGTAGCCCATATATTCCAGTGAACCGCTTGAATCAAATCCATCTAAAGAGCAATCCAGATTTAAAAACGGATTCAGTCAGTCAAACACTTGAACCAAATAAACCGATTAATCCAATTTTCATAACACTGGACTGGGCCTAATAAAAACTTGAGAATGAATTAGTACCATTAAGTGTTCAAGATATATATTAATGAAATACTGACTCCTGATGACTCTATATCGATAAAGTTCAATTAATAAAACGTCTTTATACCTTGTATTAATATGTTTTGCTAAAGCTGTAGTATTTAAACGTAACAATAACTAATCAAGAACAACCAGAAACGAAGCAAGTAGGAGTGACTAGGTTGGCAATTAAATGGCTACCGGGTCTTCATGCATAACTGTGAGTTCGGATTACAATTAAATGACATGTTTAAAACGTAAATTTAAAAATCTTAGGACACATTAAACCATTTATTACAGCACAACCCAATTAACAACCTAGTTACTATGGCCAATTTACATGTCTAATTAAGCAGCTCTGCAGGTATTAGATTAGATTACGATCTTAAGGTGTGTCTTTTTTAAAGAGGTAAATATAAATTTTTTACTATGATTAAACAAACCATTAGTCCCTTATTAATCTCATCAAACCGAACTTATTGACCGGTGGCGGATCTAGGAACTTTTCTTATGAAGGACGGAATTTTTTTTATGGTCCTTTGAGTATCGCTATATAATAATTTTTCTCTTTTGTTTTGGGTCGGTTTGGGTCGAATCAGGTCGGGTCATGTTAGACAAAATTTCATATTGAAAAAACATAATAAGCTAGTGATATGTTTGGTTTAATATATTCAAATTAATAATGAACTTATTTGATAGATGATATAAAAAAAATCAAGAAGGACAGCTACGCCCCCTTAAGGGGATAATTTCACACACCACTATAACAATAACATTATGTAACCTAAATAAAGATGGAAATAGTAATCTAACAATCATGCAAAACCCCTCACCTGATGCCGATAATTTCCATAACCGTTCGAACCTGCGACAAGCACCGCCCATCTGGTTCCGTTTGTTATTGGTTCATCAACTTCATCCTCCAGATCCACAGGTGACCGGATCAACGGGTCCCAACCCAACCGCCATTGATGACGAGAACTCCCTCTTGCAACAGCTAGAACAACCACCGTCACCGAAACAAGAATCAAACATATAACACGAGATATCGTCATTTAAGCAATAAGCAAAGCTTAAAACCAAAAGGAAATATAGAGGTGTGTGAAAAAAAAATCAAAAATCGACTACTTAAGTAGGGGTATTGAAAGAGGGGCGTACTGCATGCAAATGGAGAAGATAACACCTGTAAATAATGTGGGCCCTTGAGGGTTAAGTGAAAGACAGGTGGTACCAAATATTTTTGAACCCGTGATAGTAAGGTGCAGAGATAGGGGTTGGGCAGAGATGTTAATATAAAATAAATAAAAGATTGATTTACGTTACACTTTACGATGGTTGTATAGCTATATATATATATATATATATATAACGATTATATATCATATTAGTATCGGGTATATCTCGGGTATATCTATAGTTTAGTAAAAGAAATGATAGATATACTGGGAATGAGAGTGTGAGACATGTAGAAAGACTATTAGATAAATATGGACATACCGTATCGGGTCAGGGTCAGGTAAATAGATATATCACAAAATATCAAACATGTTCTATACTAATAAAAAAAGTTCAAAGGTGATCCTATACATTTTCTCATACCCGATTCCCCAAACTTATATCCATCCTAAATGTTTCGAGCATCACATATTCCCATCAGGATTGAGTGTTATTGTCATCTACCTTAGTACCTTACCACTTGGACCATGTTGTGATGATTCGTTATAAACTTCATAGATGTTACTCTTTCACTTGGATCGGAAAAAAAATCGATCCATGACTATAAATAACCGTTTTGCTTTACAATGATTGTCAGTTACCTTGTTTTTACTTATCTCGCTTTGTTACGTGAAAAGCGGCAAAATTCCATCCTTAAGTGAAAAAAAATATTGTGTATCATCCTCTCAAAGTCATCTTCGATAAATGCATATTTGCTCATAAAATGTGTAGTGAAATAACATCAAGTATTTCATGTAATATTTGTGTACTTCTAACTATTTAATACATGTAGTTGGAAAAATTGTGAAAACAAAGATCTTAACTCATCAAAGCACAACAATAAATCAATAAAATCAGTGGTATGCTATCAATAACAGTAATCCAAGCATAACGAATTTATTACAAGACCAGTAAAGCAAGTTATGTTATGCTACACTATGAACTTATTAAAAGGTCCAATCAAACGGTGTGTCACTTCATACCTCGTGATTTTTCATGATTCCAAGGGCTAATGATGTGGCATTAGTCAAGTTTGTAAAGTCATCTACCCTGGATTAATTTCTAGGAGTAATTCATCATGATTGGTTTTGAGTTTGAAGGAAAAATCAAGGATTGAATTTTGTATGAACAGTTGATTGCATTTATAGATGATGGAACGATGCCTTTGACTCTGGTGATTTTTCTAAACGTTGCTTCGCAAAGCAACCGTTGATGAGGTGGCATTGTTTAAAATCATGCGACATAATAAGTCATCTAATTCGTAAATACAAAGTACAAATGAAGTACATGGGCGGCTAATATCATGTTCTTAAGTTAGCCCATTCGTGAATACAAAGTACATGGCATTTGGCCCATAATAAACATAATAAGAGTTTTAACTAAACTGAAGCGTCCATAAATGGGTTATTTTTACTAACAATCTCCATCTTTTATCATTTGAGTTTATGACAGCCATGATCTTCAATCTTAAGTAATTGGTTCTTAGTATTCAATAAAAACAAAGTATTAGAAGTCATCAAAGTAGTCTTCAAAATCATCAAGTCCATTATCCTTAGCTTTCACAGCATTGCCCAAAAACTAGGGGTTTATCTTTTGTAAGCCCAACACACTTAACTACCAAAACATCTATTTAAGAAAGCCCAATTAAATAATTAGAGATCTAATCAATTATATAAGGCCTAACTAATATTAATGTTAAATGAGTCCGCGCTCTTGCGTCACCTAACTCGATTAATCACTAATATTATTATCTTAATTGACAAGTTAATCTAATATTATAAAATCATTGATAACACTAAATAACCAACATATTTGAGTTTGGATTGTATAGATATAGTTTGATTATTTTTAGGGAAAATTAACAAAATGTACTTATTTGACCCAAAACTTACTAAAACAAACATTAAAAACCGTAGGCTAAAAGCAAAAAAGCACTGACTAAAAGTCTAGTCAACACCCAATCAAATAACTCCACTTCGAATCTACCGGCTAAATTACAAGCAACTTTTTGAGGTAAAAAAAAAAAACGCTGGCTAAAAGTTGTCAACACCCAATCAAAAAACTACACTTTGAATCTGCCGGCTAAATTAGCTAACAGTTTTTTATCCTGTGGTTCTCATGTCTATTTTTGTAAATTTTGAGTCAAATAAGTTTATTTTGTTAATTTCGCCTTATTTTTACCCTTTAGTCTATTACAATTCAGACAAAATATTCCTTAAACAAGATTGGATGCTACAGTTGGTAGCCGAATCTTGCTTTTGTTCCCTCAACCCTTTATTTTAATTATTTTTTAACAATGATCTGCTTTCTTACACTTAATCAATTTGTAACAATCTTCCATCATTATGTCGATCTCAGTATCCTCGTTACTTCCTGCTGTCTATTAGCCATTTCCAAGGCTATTTTGGTCCATAATTAATCCAAACGTAACAAAACATAAGTTAAAAGGCTCTGTTAAATATCCCAACATAAGCAAATGTTTTACCAGAACTCATTGGTTAGAAGCCTAAATAATAAGATAAGAAAACCATTGAGCACAAAACTCTCAACATATAAAAAAAGGCACTTTTTTATACAGTTTCGGCATAAAACATAAAACATAAAACATAAAACGGAGAGTGGTACAAGTGACTATTTTTGTGACACGAACTAATCTACGTAGTATTTTACTATCTTACACAACATACTATATATTATTAAAAACTTATGGTTTATGAATACCCTTTCTATGCTTGACCGCAAACCTATTAACTAAAGCAAGTGCGTTACTAGTGACTTGTGAAACGTAAACCATCCTCTTGGTGACCGCATCCTTCACACGTCCATTAACAACAAACCCTTTACTACATATGTTTTCATTTGTAAGAGCCGAACCCACCCACGTTTCCGCATTGCTCATGTGCCACTCGAAATCTTGACCGCTGGTTCGAGCCATCTGCTCCAGCTCCTGAACCGACTGGCTCAAGCTTGTCACACTATTCTCCAAAACGGTGATACAATCCTTAACCGCTTGGTAGTCTCTGGGTTTTATTCCAAAGACTCGAGCCAGTTTGGAAATGAAGGCGGTGGCGGACTTGGTTTCAGTTAGGCTAACCGTAACTGCGGCTTTGGCGAGGCGATGGTCACTTTGTTGGATCGAAGCAGCGTAGGTTGAGAGGCAACGGACGCAAAGAGGCGGGTGGAGGGTGGTTTTGCACGAGGCCTTGATGAAGTCTATGGCTGTTGGTGCGGGTGCACCACTGGTACTGGTGGTGCACCCAAGGGTGGTGAGAAGCACTAACAAGATGAACACAAGTTTCTCCATATGTTAAGAGTGTTTTTGAGTGTTTTATGTATGTTTGATTGTGAGAGAATTGAAGGGATGAAGTTGAATGAAAAGGGTATAGTAGGGAGGTTTATATAGTGACACTTAACCGGTTTTCACATGGTCATTTAACTTTTTAAGCATCTCTTTGAACCGGGTTGACCATATCTAGACGGTTCTAGAAAAATGTATCACGTGCACTTCTTTAATCTTTGTAGCTATTAGCTTTAAATGCATTCTCAACTACTGTTGACTTGGGATATGTATCAACTTATAAGTCCATAGTAACATAACAAAAGTGGTTGACTTTGTAACAAACTCTAAACAAGGTCAAACAATCAAATTAAGTCTTTTCACTAACAAAAGTGGTTGACTTTGTAACAAACTCTAAACAACGTCAAATAATCAAATTAACTCTTTTCACTATATAACAAGTTGACAATAACGTTGTTAGGAGTTAGAACTAGAACACTACCAACGCGTTTGGTGTGGAATGAAACATTTACATTTTTACTAGTATTAGTCAAACTAGAGATTAACCGGTTCACTGATTTGATCAATATTAGTATAATCATACTTTTTCCCTAAAAGATTCTGGATTATGAAATTTGAACTTGAAAAGGTTATAGATATATAATCTAAAGTATAATCTAAGTAGCCATCTAGCTAAACTATGTATTCTTTGAAAGAAAACTCTTCGTTATCATTCTTTTATAAGAACTATATATTTCTATGATTATTTGAAATAAAAATAAAACCCAAAAATACACTATTTCAATTTTATATAATATATAACTACTTTAAAAAATTAATATCGATGCAATCTCTGGTTGTTAAGCCTATATTACCAGTTTAGTTTAATCGGTCTAATTACCAATTACCACTAGACTAACATCATGACCGATTTAATAACTGGTTCGAACACCGATGACAACCATCTAGAGCATGAGGGTGTTGCCAAGAAGGCCCGAGCTCAAAAGAGGAATCAAATGCAAGATGTGTGACATGATGCCAACTGGCATGATCATGAGATAAGTGTGAATAATAGTCAAAGATTTGTGTTTAATTAAGAGATCATTAATTAATTACAACTAATATATACAGCTGGTTTATAAACAAGTTCGCAAATTGATGTTTGTCGGTATTTGGAAATGAAATATCATAAACGTACTCTCAAGTTGGACGAACGTTCCCAAGATTTCTTAAAATAAACGTACTCTCAAGTTGGAAATGAAATATCATAAGTCCACGCTTCGTTTGTTGTAAACTAACACAAAAATATCCACGTTTCTTTGGTTGTCTTAAGTGTAACCTATCCACGTTTCTTTGCCATCCTTACAACTATCCAATATCCTAATGATACTTGCAATATTTTATAGTGAATACCTTTGTTGCTAGTAGGCTTTTGACCTAGATGTATTTAGTGTTTATCTCCACTTAAGTACACGATGTGATTTCGAGTTTTATAGAGTGAATCGTCATCATCATCCTACTCGGTATATCCCACCTAAAGGTATGGACTTACATCTACCCCGTAGGAATAGTGAGGCTACTCTGAAAGAGACCATCGGCTCATGATGTCTGATTAATCGTCAAACCAACGCTTTTATCGTTATTTTCCATAAATAAGTCTTATATAGTGAGTAATAAGTGAATTTTAGGAGGACAAAGAAAAAATATCATTTGCTTATGGTATATGAAAAACCCAAAATTACCAACAAAATAGAGAGTTATTTTGGTTATGTTTTTGCCAATGGGTTTACAGCCCAACATCACCCCTTGACTTTATTATTAGTTTTCTATCTTTTCGTTATGGTAATGCAATGCAAGAGGTCGGAATTTTAGAGGTCTTGCGTTCAAATTCCTACAACGACATGGCAGGAGTTTTTCCTTCGGGTATCCTCATAGGGTAGTCGTGGGTTTAGGCATGCCATGAAGTGTCAACCAATTAGAAATGTTAAAATCTCTTTGTAGGTGGGCTCAAACTTGGGTAACACCAATAAAGTAAAAATCGTTAATAAAATTAGATTATGTTTTTCTTTTTAGATAACTAAATAACTTGGTGGACACTAAGTTTTTATCTTTATTTATGCTTATAGTAATAAGAAAATTTATCATCTCGGTTACTTGTAAATAACATATCATTTCTCATTTTAACTTATAAAATAGTAATCTTTTCTTCATTCAAAATTTAGGTATATATATATATATCACTGAATTGTAATGCTTTTTCATAACCCCTGGTTTTACTAGACTTGAAATGAAACCCAAAACCAACTGATATTAAAAACTAAAACTCTATATTATATGCAATTTTAGCACGTAATAAAACAGAGCTGAAATTTGAACCAAAGCTGATTGACTCTTACAAAGAAAATTAAAATAAAAAGTTGTAAACTCAAATTTAAGATAACCAAACCAACCCATGGCGTCTACATCTTTCTATCCTAACACATAACACATCAAAGTACTGTTGGTTATTTTAGGTTTATATGAAAACGATTCATGATTCAGAAATAATCCAGGAGTTTTTGTTCATAAAGACCCAATCCAATTCAAGTTACAGGTTTGATTGATTGTTTATATTCATGATTTAACAACCAAATTAACCAAATTTTCAACAAGTACCAAATTTTAATAACACCTACTTATTATTAAATGCAAAATTCCAGGCCAGGGAATCAACTAGGTGTAACTTACAAATAATTAATTAAACTACAATTAAATAAACTTAATCAAGTTTGTCTCATCAGGTCACCATGCATATGGGCATGAATCACTAATTTACAACCACCACATGATAGTCCCTAAAATTAAGGGAGAATAATGTCCAACTTGATTTTGTAGATTGCTACAAAATCCCCAAAAAAAACAAGATAATCACAACCATGAAACCTGATTAACACAATCATGGTATTTTAAAAATATATATATATAAAGCAGTTGCTGTTTTTCTACATCAATTACAAACCATATTAATAATTAAACAACAAAACTTTTGCATAATTTTTACCTAAAAATCTAGACAGTATAATACTTGCGCACAGCCCCGCGAACCTTCTCCATATATTCTGCTGCTTGTATCTGCACAATTATGAAAAATTAACTGATACAGAACTCATACAAGAAATATATCAATTTTCAGTTAACGAGTTTCTTTTTTATAATTTATGCTTCTGATCATGAATACATATTATTATATACGGGATGGATAATATGAAAACCCTCTCGAGTTGAGAAAACCCCCGAAACCCACTTTTTGTAACATATGTTACAACGACTTTTTT
>WOUH02000015.1:5850148-5863875 GCA_009936405.2 Stevia rebaudiana
ATACATTAAAATCTAAGACTTTTGGTGAAAAAATTATAAAAAAGCGCCGAGTAGTTTTTTTTAAATATTTTTTTTCAAATTTCAGAAATTGTAACATATGTAAATGTTACATATGTTACAATTTTTTCGCTGAAATTTTTTAAGAAAACGGTTTTTTTATTTATTTTAGGGGTCTTTTTAAAAAGAAAAAGTACTGAGCGCTTTTTTTTTAATAAAAAGTAACAAAAATGCATTTAAAAGTGAGTCTTTTTTTTTTAAATAAATACATTTTTTAACTTAAAGTTTTTTAGCGTTCTTTACAGTTCTAGGGTTTTCTCAACTCGAGAGGGTTTTCAAATTATCTTTTACCTTATTATATATTTAACTAAATCAAGTTAAGATTATTTAAATAGAATCACTTGCCTGGTTACTTCTGCGAGCACTTGCTATGTTTTCATCAAGAAGTGCCAATAAAGATTTATTAATCTCGTTTTTCTCCACCATTTCCAGTAACTGTATCAAAATTAAAAAAATAAATAAAATTAGCATCAGTTAAAGTAATTACATATTGAAAAAATAAACGGATTTCACTTACGGTCGCTTGCACATCTTTAGATGTAAAAATTTTGTTTAGGTTATCTTTTGCTTTCACTATGTTAGCTTGCAGTTTATCATAAGCTTCTGCAAAATTAAAATAAAAAAAACATATATATTACAGGTTAGGTAAAATAATGTCTAAAAAAATTACTTCAAATAAATAATAATTAAAATAAAGCTATTGACCTATTCCTTTAAGAATAGCTTTTTGTAGTGCTTCTAACTCAATTATCCTGTCTTCCATTGCCTGAAAGGATCATTAATTCTCACATTATGATGAATAAAACTAATTCAATATTATAAATGTTAATTTAAGCATGTAGTAGAATAAGATGCAAACCTCGGTTTTTTGAACAGCAAACCGAAGCTGTCCTAATTCAAACTTTAAGTGAGAAAAAAATTCTTCGGTTAACCTGAAAATATCAATGTTAATATGTCTTTAGGGGTTAAATTATTAATAATTTAAATAATTAGTCACTCAACCATATTTTTGTTAAAGACTTTGTGTGTAGGGCCGTAAATGAACCGAACGTTCAACGAACAATTCGTGAACTGTTCGGTGGGAAGTTCGTTTATGTTCATTTGTTTCTTTAATGAATGAACATGAACAAAAAATTTCGTTCGTTTAGTTAAATGAACGAACATGACAGATGTCGCGTTAGTTCGTTTATTTATGTTTGTGAACATTCGATAATGTGTACGTTAATGTTCGTGTACGTTCGTATGTTTATGCTCATTCAGTTAATGTGTTTTATATATTTAAATTTTAATGTTTAGTTTTTACATTAACATTTAAACTATAATTCTATAAAAGTACTCATTTAAAGCTTGTATCTTAATAAATACATTAAATTTATTTAATTTGATTTTGTCTAATGTTATATATTCATAATGTTAATTTTTACTTTTTAAACAGTATATGTTCGTTTGCGTTCGTGAACAACATCAATTCCCTAATTAATGGACACGCACAAGATTTCTCGGTCGGTTTATGTTCGTGAACAAGTTAAATTCTTAACAAACAAACACGAACAAGGCTTCGTACAGTTCGGTTCGTTTACAGCCCTACTTGTGTGATTGCATGCTCCTTTTACTACAAAATGTATGACTTTGAAGATTTAACGTAACATTTGGCCCTCATACCAACCAAACACGCTTAATTATAGATATTCCAAATAGATACTGTAATAAGCTCAAAACGTGTTGGTGGTATCTGAGGGTCAGACATTCCTTATGACACAGTATCTGTCCTGACAGATGCACCAGTCGTAACTTCAAAATATTGTTTTGTAATATATATATGATCAAGACTAATATTGGTAATTAAAAGGTGCATAAAAAAGCCGAATTAAAGAACTTACTTAGGCCTCATTCTAGCAATCTCAAATTCGAGCTCTTGAGCTTCGGTATCGAGAAAATATTCAACCAATTCCTCATTAGTATCCGGAACACGCCGCGACTATAATATACATTGATACATAAACATAAGAAAACTTCAAACCCTAAACACAAAGTCCTAAATTGATCAATTGCAGTTTTGCAGTGAAAATCAACTATTTCTATCCATTTAACAAATATCATAGCAAAACTGCATTGCAAAGAGCTTTAATTACCTATGATCAGAATCTTAGTTATTTGATTATCGTTAGCTAACTGTTTATGATTCAATTTCAAAAACTACAGATAGAATTGACCTCACGCAAAGCACGTCGACGTTCGTTTTCTTCTTGGAGTTGACGTTGGAAATTTTCGCGAGCATCGGCGTCTTGCTCGAGGCGTCTCTGAAACTCACGCCGGGCTAAATGGCCGGTGGTCGGTGGACCTAATATTCCTTCCGGATCCTTAACAAAATCAGATAACAAATGTTAGAATTGAAAGCAATTATAAGCGGTTATTGAACCAAAAGAGTGAAGTGAATGTATGTACCCATCCTATACAGCGAATTTTGGTTCTGAAATTGGGGGAAGTTCTGATGCGAGTGATGGATGCTGAAGTGAATGCGGCGGTGGAAGCTGTCGCAAAACCGAAACCGAGAGTACCCGCCATAACGACGGTGGTGGTGGTGGTAGTGATGAGTGGTGACGTGGTTGGAGGATATTCGTTTGCACAAATGTTATCGTTTGATAACTGTAAGTGGACTTTGATATTGGGTTTTATAATTTGGTATTATCCAGAAGCATTTGGATTAAGATATTAGTATATACTATGGGCTTGCCCAATTTCTTGATGAGATAGAAACTTTAAGACAATCCGTTTACAAAATCCAGAATCTCGATAATTCGGACAGATAATGGGTCGATTACTTGGGTATTACAGTTATAGACTTTATAATATAAAGTTATATAATGCTTCAAGCAAAATTATGTTAAACTGCAACAATCGTTTAATGTATATGGGACTTTAAATGTTATACATTGGGCTTTAAATGTTATACATTTTAGTAGGAGAGGGAAAATACGACGTTATGTAAGTTTCATAGGTATAACATTTAAAGCATCACGCACAAGTGCATCAAATGGTTTTTGTAGTTCATTACATAATTTTCGTTATGTAATAAACGTTTACTTAAAATTTATAAAATCACGTATTCCTTTCATACTCTTTTTATGACATCTCAATGACTCATTACCACCTTTCTTTTTTCACTTTTTACCTATGTTATACTCACTTCATAATTATTCTTTCCCACATTTTGTGTCAATTCAACCAATTCTAAATAAAAATAATATTTAACTAAAAAATAAAATAGAATTAGTATTAATTAAAAATTTTACATAATAATAAAAGTAAAATTCTTAACATTAGACAAAACAAATTATTATCAACTATACTCTTCATTGTTGTCGTGCACGCTTGAAATGAAATCACAAACTATGGTGATGTGATCCACCAGAACCCATTGAAGGGCCTCATGCATTTCTCCATTACGTAACTGCCAAATAATATATTCTTTTTATGGGTCGTCTTCATCGTATTGAAAAATTACCATGACCATCATAGAATCAGTTCTATCAAGTATGTCGGGAAACCTATGAACATTTTCATGTGCCTCACAGAGTCCCCCTACTGATCCTGAATATCAAAATCAAAGTTTTTGGGGACCAGCGGAGCATACTCCGGAGCTTTTTCTTTTCACTTATCGCTTAGCTTTCTGACTTGATCGATAAGGAATTTGTTGGTTTCTGGCTGCTGCAACATTTGTTGTTGAACCTGTTGCAAAGTAGACAAAACTTCATCATTAGAGGCAAATAAAGGAGTATGCGATGTTACCCTTGTTGTCGGAATAGTTTCCGATACAACTGTAGTCCTTCTTGTTGTGGCTGCTGGCCTGCTTGAAGAGTACACCGGAAGTTGAGCAGAGCCACTTGAAGCTGTTGCCGATGAGGATACTGGAGCAGATGATGATTTCGGTTGAGGAGACCTTTTTTGTTAAAAATCCTTGGAGAGTAAATGGTATGTTGATTTTAATGATGATAACACACCGTTTGCCACACGGTTGGCGCCAAATTGTTTCAATAAAAAATTAGCAAGTCTAAATTTTAGTTATTCCGAATTAGTTTTGTGAGGCTAAGTGTTTGAATATCTTTAAAATCAGTTTAATAAATGATTATGTAAAAATATCCTTGAATATCCTTAGTTAAGAATACGTAATGCAATAAACAGTTGACAACATGGATTTTTAGCGAGGAAAGTCGTTGATACTTACAAATCGCCGGCACAAAACCTCGGACAAGTGACTAAAGAATTACTTGTCTAGTCACTCTTATAAATAAATAAATGAATACCATACAAAGCAAACCGAAGGTTGAATCTAATCATCATCGTACTCAATATATCCCAGCTAAAGGTAGGGTCTGAGGAGGGTAAGATGAAGACAAACCTTACCTCTACCCCTGTAGGAATACAGAGGCTTCTCCTAGTGGGACCCCCGGCTCATGATTCCTGATTAACCGTCAACCCAACGCTTTTAACGTTATTTTCACAACAATAAGTAAAATAACGTTAAAAGTAGTGCCAATTTACTTTTGCCCCTCGAGGGTCTATACATATATATATTATATGCGCGCTCCGTAAACGGGGCGTCAAAGTGTGAATCTAATGTGATAGCCAAAATATGCTAAGCGAGAATACTGGAAAATGAGAGATCGAGAGAGAGTCTAATGTTGAGAGTGTAAGTGTTAAGTAAAAATGATGTATCTTCCTATGCAACCAACGTTTCCTTTTAAAGTAAACAAGCTAGAACGGTCAAAACCATGATCCCGATTAATTAGGGATCACCACGTCTCCCGCTATTCATCACCTAAGTCGTCCCAGCTCTCAATCCACATAAAACAGGTTTTAGTTATTGGATGAGTCATTCCGTAATTAAAGCTAAAACGTGACAAAGGGGTTAAGTAGTTATATCTTCATAACTTGTTGATAATATGCTCCTGATATCCTTCAAGATCCTTGGTCATTTTCCTGAAGAAATCTAAGAACATATCTCACAAATGTGTTTAGTAACAGCATAGTAAATTTAAGTATAATATCCTTAAATATCCTGAACCGTGGTGATAACTGATATTCTCAAATATCATAAGAAATCTCGGTATAACAGCTAGGACATGAGTGATCAGGTTATTTTTTCGTAAATGAGTTATTTGATTTTGAGATTAGAATTTAATTTTGACTAAGTGTCAAAAAAAAGAATAAAAGTCGTTAAAAAAATGATATGTTTACTTTGAGTTATTCTTTTTATCAGTATAACGAGATAACAATGAGGATTAATAAAAAATATAAAATTAATCCCTGGTTGAAAAGTAGACAAATCAAAAAGCATTTGAACTGTTAAATTAAGTCAAAAATCTAAATCATGATAATGTTAGTGCTGTTGAATGCTTTTTAGTTGACTATTGAAGGACCAATGATAAGTGGGGTGGCGAGTTCAAAAGGAAATTTTCAAAAATCAAAATTGATAGGGTCAACCATTTGATTGCTATTGTGTAGCTACTAATAATTATTTGGGATGAATACTGTCCATATGAATTGAGTTTCCTTGATAAATAAATGCACAAAATTAAGAAAACTGAGAATAACTTTAGTTAAGCTCTAATACTAGGAGGGCCAACTAACTCGCTTAAAAGACAAAACCCAATTAAATACTAGAAGTGCCATTGGTTTTCTAATACAAAGAAGGCAAAGCTCTCAATATGAAGTGTGATTCTCAAGAAGCCTAAAATGTTCTCTAAACACATCCTCAATATAACTCCATTAAGTTGATGCTCCATCCCCAGAATCCATAAAAGCTCTCTAATCACTTGGAGAATAAACTCTAGTCTCATTAATACAAGTCACTTTAATTCATGGGACATAAGTACTAATATTCGATACTTAACTCTAATGCCTTATTTGTACGTGCGATACTATTCTTTACATCTGTTGTTATATTGATACTAGAAGTATTGTTTATTAGGTAGATTTTGGACCTAGGTTTGAATATCTATAAAAATAAATATATAATGTTGCTTAAGAGGTTCAAACCTTAGCTCATAATTAATATATTGAAGTTCAAACTCTGTAAATTTAAATATATTACATACAATCCATATAATATTTGTAGTTTACCATGTTTTATTACATTTCACTCTCTTAACACGTACGGTTGAGTATAATATTGCAAGCTGCAAGGACATTAATGGCTCGCTCCTATTGAACATCAATACAAGTGATCTTAGATTGACCTATGACGTTGTCACTCGTACAATGTGGGGTTTGACAATCTTGCTGTCGGGATCGCCATAAGGGAAACCTTCTTCTTTAGCACAATCCCAAACTTCTCAGATGGATCATGTTTCAATCCTGGGCCTAATTCCCAATCGAAAGAATGAATCATGGATCCGAGCAAAAACATAAACATCCGCTCTCCCATTGCAGTTCCAGCACATATCCTTCTCCCAGACCCAAATGGAAAATACCTAAAATCGTTGCCTGTATAATCCCACTTTGCATCCAAGAACCTTTCAGGTCTAAACTCCAATGGATTTTCCCAAATTGTAGGGTCTCGGTGTATGGCCCAGACATTCACAAACACCCGAGCGCCTTTGGGGACCGTGTAGCCTCCAATTACACATGACTCACTCGGACAATGTGGGACCATGAGTGGAAGAGCCGGGTGCAACCGAAGAGTTTCTTTCATGATGGCATATATGTAGGGTAGTTTGTTGATGTGGGATTCTTCGACTATGTTGTCTTTCCCAACCACTATCTCTAACTCGTGTTGTGCTTTTTTGAGAATTTCGGGTTGGTTCATCATCTCGGCCAAGGCAAACTCGACCGAGTTTGATGTTGTATCCGTCCCTCCAACCACCATATCCTAAAATTCGAAAATATAACCGATTAGTAAATTTCATTTTACTTCGATCTAGGTTTTTCTAATACATGGATTTTAGGTTGTTTTAGAAAGTTATTTTGATTTTAGGTGTTCTACTAAGATAATGAATGTAACTTAAGGTTTTATTTTCTTTTCATGTGTTCGTCACATTAGACACCACCTGACATACCTAAAATCAAAACAACTCTAAATAACCACCTAATCATGTGTCCGAACCTAATTAAACCACCTAAATCATATTCATTAAGTGACACACAATGGATCTTAATCCTAATTTTACATACTTTATTTACTCTAATTAAGACAAACACTCCTCAACAAATATATCTTTGCAAGACACGTAGACACAAGATTATAATTATCGTTATTATCTAGCTAGATAACTTTGTTATCGCTGTTAAAAGAAAAAGATCACTTTGATATCTTAACATCAGTACTTGGAACTTACCATAAGCAAAGATTTGAGATGAGTCATTTTAAACGGTGGATTGGAATCACCGCCATCTTTAAGCTGCAACAAAAACTGCAAAAAATCTTTGTTTTCATCGTTACCCATTTTCCTCCTTTGATCAATCATCGTCTCAAAAATCCCATCAAACCGTTTAGCCAAAACCTTCATATTCTTCTTCACTCCTTGCAAATCAAACGGAGCCAAACCCGGATAAAAGTCCGACAAGTTCGGCATCCCCAAATATCCGGTCATCTCATTGACCGCCTGCCGGAACTCCGCCGCCAACCTCCCCCGATCCTCCGACTTCACCGTACCACCCCACATCATTCCGGTGATCACATTCAAAACCGTCAAAAACATCTGCTCACCAATATTCACCGGCGACCCGACATGGTTGTACATATAATTCACCGTGTTTCTGACCTCTTTCCGACGAAGAGAGTAAACGGAGTCCAAAACTTGGTTACTTAGCATTTCACGAACGCAAATCTTTCGCAACATCCGCCATTCGTTGCCGTACGGTGTCCATACGATGTCGTTTCCACCGTATGTTGCTTCTTTTCCGGCAACCGGAACGTCTCGGTTAGCGAAGATGGTATCATTTAACTTCAGCACCTCACGAGCCAACTCCGGTGAGGTTATTAGAATCACTAACTTTTTACCGAGCCAAAGTCTCGAAATCGGTCCGTAAGTTTTCGCGACGGATGCGAAGTAAGAGTGGAGTTCGGGGTCAAGTGAGAGGAGGTTTCCGACTAGTGGTAGAGCCGGCGGGCCTGGCGGCAGTGGCGGATGAATACCGTTCGATGTTAAGTTCCATATGAGCCAGAATATAGTAACCAAAGAGGTGGTTATGAGAACGATGGTTGTGAAGTCGTGGTTTATGTTGAGGGTTTCTGACCATTTTGACCAGATGGTTATCAAGAACTGTATCGACATTGCTGCAAAAAGTAGAATGAAGATTGAGATTTGATGATGAAAAATGAATGTAGGCTGGATTGTTGGTTTATGAAAACGATTCTAGTGTTAGTTAAATAATGAAATTAGTTGTCAAAAAAGATTCCTTTTTCTTTTCTTTTTTTTGAACTGAGATTCTTCTTTCTTGTTCGGCAACAAGATGCTTACTTCACAAAGTACAAATTCTAGCCGTCTGGTAGAACAAATATCTATTTTCTTGTGAACATGAAGATGCTCTTCAGAAAACACAAGATGTTAATTTGTAACTAACTTGAAAATAACCAATTTGAAATATTATTGAATAACTTTAATTAAATTTTTGAAAACCATATGTGGAAGGGGACTGCTTACCAAATACACGTCCACTTTAATTCAGTTTCCTATTTGTTTTAGTTCATCCAAGAGTTTTGCTCTCTTCTTTTTCTTCAAACCAACCGCAAGGTTCTTGCAACCTTATGTAGACTTTGTGGATTTGAGAAAATAACACAATTAATTAGTCTCCTACCCCATTTTTTTAGCATTTATTTAAATTTATTATTGGACATGAGTGTGTTTATTATACCATTTATTGAGTTTCTACTTTAATATTTAACAACAAATGTAACAATTTCATCCTAGTACAAATAAAAAAAATAAATCTTAAGATTATTAGATCATGTAATTGAGACTCTTAAGATTATTAAATGTTAAAACAATGGTATCTGACATCTCGAAAGTCGAGATCTTTCTACATTGGTAGGTTGTAACGATCTTAATTTGATCAGATGATCTAACGTGTTAGATATCAGTAGTCGGCTAATGCAGTCAAGATCGATTCCTCGACCTCTATGAGACTGTACCCCCAGATAATGGAATTCGTAACCCTCCCCCTACCTTGGGTTCGAACCGGTGACCTCTATCTGAGGTACACTTTCTCTCCATCACGGTAATGCCCATAGCAATTATGTTTTAGGCAAGAGTTGACCTAAGACTTCCCAAAGAAAAAACCCAAGTCAACACCTAATCCTAGCAATTTTGGCTAGGAATCATGATTCTGATCTTACATAACTACTCTTATAACAAAATCAAAGCCCGAGTATGTTTTGTAATGATAGGGGGCATATATATGCTATTCCAACCTAAAAATTTGGTATCTTGTTTTCTAAAATTAGGTTCAAGTAAATACAAAACTTATTGCAAGAAAGTGTGAGAAACATTTTTAAAAAGCTCTTGAAAACGACATTCATTAAATATGATTGAACTCATTCAGCCGCATTGGAATTGGCTCACCGAAATTTATGATCTTAACTTTTAAAGTTTAGGTTTTGTGTTTAGCTTCTATCCGTTGTTATTGTGTCTTCCTCACTATGTATTCCTATTCGTTGTTATTACGTCTTTCCTACTCATCATTGTGCTTTAGGATTTAGCATACGTTTAGCTTTTATGATTGAACTTTTAGGTTTAGATTTTACATTCTTGCTTTTAGGTTTTATAATTTTTGTTTTTAGCTTATTTTGTCTTCTTGTTCGTTAATGTGTCTGGTCTACTCATTATGCTTCAGAGTTTAGGATTTAATGCTTTTTGGTTTAACTTTTAGGATTTTGCTTTTGATTTTTGGAATTTACATTTACCTGCTCTCATTGTGTCTTTTGCTCCATTTGTTTTAACGTTTAATTGAGATTTAGGTTTAGGATTTGATTAGTCGCTTTCAACGCCGCTTACAGGAATTCAATCAGAGTTTGTTTGAGTCATTTTACGGTTCTTAAAGTCATTATAACACTTCTAGAGAGAACTATCTAGCATAACCCTACCATGGATGCCTTATAAATCCACTTGAGTTGAAAAACCCACTAAACCCAAATTTTACATATCTAACAACATTTTTATATATTTTTCATATTTTTAAATAGATTTTACATTCAATTGTATGAATTTTGTTAAAAAGAATTTATAAAAAAGCACCGAGTGAATTTAAAAATAATGGTTTACCAAAAATGTCACAGATGCAAAAAAGTATCACATATTTAACATAGGATATGGTTGAAGTAAGAAGAGGTCTTATTGTAACAATGATAAAAAAAGATTTGTAGCCATTAAATAAATAGTTAAAGGATGAGATCAAATCATACGTGGAAAAGCTATTTGTTAAGATCAGAATTTATCTAAACAGAAGATCTAAGCTAATTTATGATGAAATAACAAAGAACAACAAAGATTTAATAATGATCATTTCAATTTGAATCGAATGTTTTAGAACTGATTACAATCACTCCCTCTTAGCTGATGATCTCTCAAAAATATCTTTTTCATCAGTGGTTGCTCACACACGAGCAACCTCTATTTATAAGGTGTTGAACGTCACCCATTATGTCACATCATGAAAGCGACATTCAACAACTTTAACTGTTAACTACTGATGACATACTATAATAACAACTGAGAATAAATTACATAACAACTGAAAATAAACTAACTACTGATATACTAATGTGAACAACTGATACAAACCATTAGTTGTTCTAATTTCTTTGTGATCTTCAATTCTTCAGTTGTTGTACCTTAAGTTATTGGATGTCAGTTCTTTGCAGCATCAGTAGTTGAGATCAACAGTCTTTGAAGAAGTGTAGATCAGTTGTATAAAATCTTTATCAGTGGTTTTGGATTTATCAGTTCTTTATAAATCCCAACACTATTGGATAGTATTTTGATAATGGTCACTTTTGTTAGCTCTTTTTTTTTTAAATTTCCCTGTTTTTTAATTATATTTATTGCTCTTACATGCGACATTATATCTTTTTTTTTTTAAATTACACAATAAAAATGAGTATTGTGTTGCTATATAAAAAAAATTAAATAACTTAAAAAAAAACATGTCCAGCTCATTGTGTCATCCTCGTCATTGTGTCTAATTCTCGCGTTATGTCTTTACTACTCGTCATTTTGTCTTTTTTCTGCTCGACATTGTGTTTTTTCAACACTATTGTGTTCTTCTAAAATGAGTTTAATAGACATAAGAAATAATATTTTCTGATACAAAAAACAAACAATGAGAAGTACACAATACACAATAGAATACTTTTTGTGTCATACAATACACAAATAATGCGCATACGTAATACACAACACAATTACACTAAGATAAGATACAATTTTAGTTCCAGAGTCATAAAAACAATACACAGTACAATAACATGACTTAGTGAGATATAAGACACAATATTACATAAATATAAGACGCAATACACATTTTAGGTACAATGAATAAGATTAGACACAGTGACAAAATCTAGACACAAAGAACCGGAAAACGGAATTTTTTAATATAGAAACAATGTACTCATTTTAAAGATTAAGAAAAAACACTCATTTTTTTAATACTACTTGTTTTCAAATTAATGTCGTATATAAAAGTTATAAACATTTAAAAACATATGGGGGATTGATAACAAGTCAGTAAAAGTGGTCATTACTCAAGTAAACCTTCAGCAACTTGTTTTAATCATAACCATTGATTGTGATCTTATGACTCTATATTCTGTTAAATATGTAAACATTTCGTTGAGATTTAAGAAAAAAAAACCAGATTTTTTGTTACTTTTTACATGTATATGTTTGACCGACGCGAATTGAATCGTCGATCCGAACATACAAACCGATAAATAGTGAAAGGAAAAAAATTTATGTACGTGTCACATAATTTTTGGCCTTCCATCTCATTTTTTTCAAACTCCGCCACTGGTAATAGCCATCATGACCATATGCGCTTCTAATAAACAAACCATAGTTTTGCCAAATGGTCTTACAAAATACTTTTTTGCTAAAAACCGATTCAAACAATCGAACCGGCCGATCACTTGTTTAAGCCTCCACCTGCCGAGTTTGTCCAAAAACGAATTTGACCACCAACATAAGGGGCCAATTATCAGTTCTGTCCAACCCTAAAATAGTGATTAGAACATAAAGCATTAAACCTAAAGAACCATAATAATCCCTCTTTTATTCTAGGTCCATAAAAAATCATATCAATGGATTAATAGTGTTAAAAAATGTATTGCTTGGAAGGAAAGGAAGTTAGGTAAGTATATCTTCGATATAGAAATCAAAAGGATCCGATTCGAGCATATTTTAAATTCAAATAATTTGTTGAAACGACTAAAACTTTTTCGATCCATAATGTATCGCGCGCGAATCAACCATCGCTATTATTCTTTGTTAGAAAGAAATTACAAAAAAGGTGTGTTGCTACCATTTTGAAAAGATTAAGAAGCACCAAAGTAATTTATGTAGACAACTAATGCGGTTAGCACCAAAAATACCATAGTCAAACCTCACCACACCATTACTAAAGTTTACAAGTTTCAAACTTTTTTTCCTTTTTCGGCGAAAGCTTAGAAAAAACCTAACCACAAAAATGTAATCATGTTTGCTAACTTTTACAACTAAGTAACTAAAACTCTTATGTCTTTCTAAAGTCACTCAATTTTCATTAGGTGTTCCGATCATATGTAATTTTTAAACTTGTTTAAATCTTTTTAAATTGATTGAGGCAAATGAAACATATATGGATCTTGATTTAAAATAAGTGAAAACTTTTTTCGATTAACTTGAATTATGAGGCAATTGTGAAAAAAACAAACTAATGAAATAGCAAAAATGTTTCATAATTTAAAAAGTAAAATTAAGAATGAATATTCATTAATTAGTAACAAATATTCATATATTCATTTGTCTTAATAAATTTTAAAATATTTATAAAAAAAATTACTTATGATTGGTACACTTAGTAAAAGTCAAGTGATTATAGAGACAAAAACTCTGAATTACTTAATTGAAACACTTGAAAAACTTGGTTACTATTATACAAAGTTACCCTTATTTTTAGTTAGTAAATAAAGTTTCTCTCTTTATTTCCCATAAAGTAAATACATTATCGTTTGTGTATAGAAGATTACCAAATTTAAAATACATAATTACGTACTAAATAAAATTTTAATAGTATTCAAACCTCAATAAGATCATGTAGTAGAATTGGCATATGGTAAAGTATAATACCCTATTATGTAATAGCATTTGAGGTTTTGTTAACATTATTTGGTCTTATTACAATTCAATAGGCTCTTTAATTTATTTATGCCTTCTGCTCATTTGGGCCTGTGCATTTCTGGTTCTAGTTGATCAGGTTCTTGTATTTGAAAAATACCCTATACATTTGACTAGGTCCATCCATGGCTTCAAATATTATTTAATATATTGAGGTGTATTAGTGTATGTACGTATACTAGCAAACTAACCCGCGCGTTACGGCTTGACGCGTCGGATCCGTTATGAAGATTGAAATGTACTGTTGTTGACATAATATAGTAAAGTACATAAAATAAATATAATGAATTTCGAAGT
>WOUH02000015.1:5875326-5886002 GCA_009936405.2 Stevia rebaudiana
GACCTATACGTGACGTATAGGTCAACTTATACGCCACGTACAGAGCTGTACGTGACGTATAGGATGTCAAAATATGGTTTTTTGGTGTGCAGTTAACAACACCCTTTATTATAACACCCAATGATCAAATCCTTTTCGATGAAAGGACACTAGCAAAAGTAATCATGTCTTAATCACCATAAATGTTAAGGTGATTAAAGTCCAAGTATGCAGGGCCCGCTTTCATGTGAAGACACCGCTTCACCATTCACCATAAGACACCTAACTAACATGGCTAACAATCTTTCGATCTATTAACACCACCTTGTGAATAACCATAAGAAAAAATTACGGAGACATTTGACCAAGTTTTTCATCAGAATAGACATGTCATTTTAGCATGCGAAATTATGAGCAACACCAATTAGACAATGTCACGTACCCGCTTTGACGGCTTAGCTGACGCTTTTTAGCCTACATATTTGATAGGCTGAAAACCATTTTGACTACTTGGTCCTACATGGGTCTCACATGTTTACCAGTAAGGAATCGACACGTGTCCCTTTTATAGGCTAATAGCCTTCGTTTAACCGACGGTTTGAACCGTTGGCTAAATCATCCTATTTAAAGGCTTAGCATACGGTATCCAGCCGTCCAAGTTTATTAATAAGATCATTAGTCTTTGGTAACAAGGGTGTACAGGAAATTAAAAACTGATCCAATCTGAGAAATTGTAAAATTGTAGATTTCTGTGGATCGATCATAACTTAGTTTCAGTTGAGGATTCAAGGAGGAAGTTTTAGTTTGACCAAATTGATAGAAATGTCAAAGAAGTATGTCCAATTGAATGATTATTACAATGATTACAAGATACAGAAAGATTATACATCTACACTTTAACGCTCATAAAAATATCGGGCATGATCTCTCTACAATCGGTCAATCTAACACTCCAAAACCTACAAATTAAGAACCAAGAATAAGTATTCATAGGATATACTCATTCGCCCTAAATGATATAGGCGAATGAGTCTCATTCGCTATCCTCATCTTGTATTGTAATGTTTGTACGTTACTGTTTCGGTAAGCTGATTCGCACAGTAACGAACATTAAAAAATGCACTAACAAAAATCCAAGCCAAAATAACCAAACCCAAGTACAACATATGGTTTCTGGTTGAGTTTTCTAAAAACTATGGGTTTTGGTTGAGCTTATAAAACCAACAGGTGTTGGTCCGATTTGTGTTTGCCTGGTAAAACCCCAAAAAACACGTATATATCTATGTATTTTATTTGAGAGATTTGTATATTTCTCTTTA
This sequence comes from Stevia rebaudiana, assembly GCA_009936405.2. Taxonomy (NCBI): domain Eukaryota; kingdom Viridiplantae; phylum Streptophyta; class Magnoliopsida; order Asterales; family Asteraceae; genus Stevia; species Stevia rebaudiana. The sequence continues at coordinate 5,876,625 of WOUH02000015.1, forward strand.
AAAGTTTTGATAGATGTATATTCACTAAACTTAGAATAAAAATAGCATATACTCCCTAACTTTTAAACTAATTCACATGCTCCCTTTATTTTATTTTTCTTCTTGTAATTTTAAACTTACTTTTCAAAACTTATCTTTTTTAAGCACTAAAAACATTTATTTTCTTGTTTTAAGTTGGTTTAAAATTTTCTTGTGCTATAGATTAATTTGGAATGATGCATTATTCATTTCTATATATGTTCTTTTTTTCCCTACCGGAACTCGAAATAACCCCAAAGCGAACCCAAATCAAATACCTAAAACTCAAACCAAACGGATTCAAAAAATTGAAAACCTGAAATTTGATTTTTTGGTTGAGTTAAAACCTGACCCATACACCGATACACACACCCTTATTAGGTGTTAGTGTAGTGCTACTTCATATGAGATTTGGGTTCAAGCCCTCTTAAATATGAATCTGGAATTTAAGTTAAAGAAAATTTTTAAACTCACGAGAATTGTATTAATTGATTTACCTGTATATTAGTCTCGAATAATTATAAAGAATACGGTTTCCTTATACACCGTTTTTGCACAATTACGCTCGTTGGTAACTTTATCCTAGTGTAAACTTATATTTTCTAAATTGAACTTACAGAAAAATGAAAACAACAAACAAAGAAAGATAAAATGTTAAAAAAGAACAAGAAGGTAACCATGAACTTATCTACTTTCGATTTCTACAATAAAATAAATCAATAAAAATACCATTTTAACTCGTTTTCTCCTCTACCAGAAAACCAGATCATCCCTTCTTGTGATTTTCGGCGATTAATACACGCACGCGGAACCATCATCTTCATCATTGCACACATCTTCAAAATTAAATTTTATCTGTTGATCTTCAACCAAAAAAACCCTAATTTAACCATCTCAATTTCTCCAAACCCTAACAAAATGACCTCTTTGAAGCCGATTCTCTCTCACATCGACAACATCCCGTCGACGCCGGGGAAATTCAAGCCGGAAAAATCACCGTTGCACTACCTCCACCACCGTCTCCGCCTGCACACCACTGTACCCAGAATTACACTCTGGACACTCGTGTTTCTGGCCTTCATTTTCTTATTTTTCTTCTTTTCGCCGCCGTCCACCGCTGCCCCCCGCCGGGGCCTCCGTACCACCGCCACCTACTTCGGATCCGGTTGGGAGAGTAAGGTTAAAGCGTCGGCTAAACCCCGATCACGCTCCGGTCACACGGTCCTCGTCACCGGCGCCGTCGGTTTCGTCGGCTCACATGCATCGGTCGCGCTCAAACGCCGTGGAGACGGTGTCGTCGGACTCGATAATTTCAATTCGTATTACGAAATTAGTTTGAAAAAAGCGCGTAAATCGCATCTTCTCGATCGCGCCGGTGTGTTCGTCGTTGACGGTGACATAAACGACGCCGTTCTGCTCCGGAAACTGTTCGGAATAGTTCACTTCACTCACGTTCTTCATCTCGCGGCTCAAGCCGGCGTTAGGTATGCAATGGTAAACCCTAGTTCGTACATCAAATCCAACGTTGATGGCTTCGTGAACCTTCTAGAAGTTTCAAAATCGGTTAATCCCCAACCGTCGATCGTTTGGGCGTCTTCTAGTTCTGTTTACGGGCTCAATTCGAAAGTACCGTTTTCAGAAAAAGATCGAACCGATCAACCGGCGAGCCTGTATGCAGCCACGAAGAAAGCCGGTGAAGAAATTGCTCATACTTATAACCATATCTATGGTCTTTCAATCACCGGATTGCGATTCTTCACTGTTTACGGACCTTGGGGTCGACCAGATATGGCTTATTTCTTCTTCACGAAAGATATCTTGAAAAGAAGAACAATTTCAGTATTTGAAGGACCTGATCATGCCACTGTTTCAAGGGATTTCACCTACATTGATGATATTGTAAAAGGTTGTTTATCAGCTCTTGATACTGCAAAAAAGAGCACTGGAAGTGGTGGGAAGAAGAAGTGTGAAGCTCAATTTAGGATCATTAATTTGGGAAACACATCTCCAGTTTCTGTTAATAAGTTAGTTAGCATATTGGAGAAGTTGTTGAAGGTGAAAGCTAAGAAGAAGGTTGTGTTGATGCCAAGAAATGGTGATGTACCATTTACACACGCGAATATTACTTTAGCGCGTAAGGAACTCGGGTACAGACCCAGTACGGATTTGGAAACCGGATTGCAGAAGTTTGTTAAATGGTATCTTGATTATTATGGCGGGAAGAAGAAGAGCTCTTGGTAATTTGATGAAGAATCTTGAAGATGAACGAACAGGTTGTTGATTTATGAACCCTATTTTGATTATAATCTTCAATTATGTTTGGTTTGGTGGGTTGTATGCATTCTTTTTAGGGGATGTATGTTTAGAACACTTACTCTAGTGGAGGAATTTAGGTTGATTTGTGTGTTCTTGATTGAAGAGGTTGTACAGTCTGGTGACTAATTGATGGATTTCTTTAGTTTCTATCTATTTTAGGTTTAAGATGCTTTAAATAATCTAGGTTTTGAAGTTTATGATTCTGAATTTTCATATTTGGATCTAGAATGCATGTTTTGATGTTAGTTGTTTATTGAAGTATGACTTATGTGTAGTACATTTATGATTTATCTTTATAAGTTCTATATGTTGGTTGCATCGTATTCATAATTATCCTTTGTCTTGTTTTATTTATTTATTTTCCTTCTCATGGTTCGTAAAAACCTAAGCAATTTTGGTTGGATTTTATTAACATCTCTCGTGCTTGTTTTGTTTTGGAGTATTGGGGTTTGTAGGTCTCTTCGAGCCTTTCATCATAAATAATTAGGAGCTCTTTGGCAAAACTGTGTTGAACTAATAAGATGTTTGACTGAATAAAAGGTAAGCTCTGAATGATTTAGTATGTTCCTGAAACTTAACCATTCAGAGGCTTCAAGAACAATTAAGAGGTGAAACCAAACAACTGTGTCTTTGAACGATTCAGATGTAGCCTCTTAATGGAATCATAACTGATTTTGTGTCACATTTGTTTATTTCACATGTCATATGTTATAGTAAACAAATGAAGCATACAACTTAGTTTTACCTATTATTCAATGAAATGAAAATCATTTGGCAAGGACTTAGAAGATCAACTGGTATTAAGTGAATACTGTACGCTAATTCACAAACCTTGTGGTGTGCTTATCGTGTTGTAATGACTTTGAAGATCATTCGTTACTAATTGCAGTAATTGCACTATGTTCACTGAATCACAAACCTTGTGTTGGGCTATGTACATAATTCATCACTCGTCGCTGTAATATGGTGACACCCGATTTGGCTCATGTTTTAAGTCTTTGATACATTGGTTTTTTTTTTGTTTTTTTATCACAAAGGTCATTTGCTCAACATAAACTCCGATTTTATTGATCCCATTGTTAAACAGGGTATTAAGAGAGTCTTGTGAGTTTATTGATAATAGGTTATCGTGGTTAAGAAAAAAACCGTACTCTTGTGTTACGCTTCTAATTTGACTCGTGTATGCATAAATATTTTATATATGCATAAATATTTTATATTAAAATAATTTACGCCAAATCAAATATCGTTCACTTTAAACTAAAGCTCACTAAAAAAACGACTTTAAAAGGTATGATAAAACCTCTCTTATCTCATGTTCCATCTTTCCATTTTATGACCAATGACTGGCGCGTGTCAATAATTTGGGATACTTATAGTCGCAGCAGCTGATAGCGATGAGAAAAAAACCAAATTAACCGAACTAGAACCGAATTAATCAAAATAACCAAACTAAACAAAAAAACCAACCGGAAAAGACTTAAATCGAAACATTCGGTTCGGTTTCGGTTGACTTTTTTTTTAAAAAAATGAACCCAATCACTTAGTGTTCATAAATTTAATATATGTTTATGTATATAGTAGCTTAAAACTCGTGTATTACATTGAGTTACAAAATCAATTTTAAAATTTTATCATTGAATTATTGCGTATATATATATTAAGTTATTATGTTGTAAACATTCGAAACAAGTAAATGTTTGACACTTTTTTTACTATAAATTATGTTTTGGGATTTTTAAACTATTCATTAGAATTTTTAAATATAAATTTCTTAAATTTAGTTGATAATTATACAAATTAAAGAAAAGTTAAATTTAAAATTTAAATAGAGTAAATTATGGTTTTTGTCTCTGAGATTTGCATGACTTGGTAGTTTCTGTCCAACCTTAACAGTTGTCGTCCATAACATTTCAAGTTTTGACAGTTTTTGTCATTAAACTCTTGACATAAAATTGTTAAAACTTGAAATGTTATAGACGAACACTGTTAATACCTAAAACGTTATAGACACATATTTATAAGACTTGAAATGATTGGGACAAAATTTAAGACTTAAAAAACTAGGGATAGTTTCTGTTAATTATGGAATGAAACTGTTAACTATTGCAATTTCAGGGATAAAAAGTGAAGTTTACTAATTTAAATATAGAAGATAAATACTTAATTAGATAATAACAAATTTAAATAATAAATTTCAATCTATTGTATAATTAAGATAAAATAAAAAAATATAGAAAAATAAAAAAAAAATATGGTGTTACAACTTGGCATTATTTGAAATCATTTATTACAGTTAGATAGTTAGATGTTAGTATGTGTATTTGTTTTACATTTCTTAGTGAATAAACTAATCTCTTGAATATTTATATATCTTGATTAGATTGTTTTTATATGTTTTGTAAATTTACTAGTGTATTCACACTTCATCTTTAATCATAAAAAATACCAAATGTTTTAGAAATAGTTAGATTTACAAAGTCAAAAGAGGGTTTGCCACTATTGATTCATATCGTCCCACAAATTAACTAATGAATTATCTATCAGTAATCTTGTTGTTTGCATTTTTAATCTTTTGTTTATTTAGAAACCAAAAAAATTAAACAAAAATAAAAAAAAAACCGACAAAAACCAAAAACCAAAAACCAAAAACCAAATAGAAACCTCTAAAAAATAGAACAACCGAAACCAAACGGCTGTGAAAAAGTAAAAACCATAAATTTCAATTGCAGTTTCAGTTTTGAGCAAAAACCGAGTCGAACCAAACCAAACCGTGGACACCCCTAGCAGCTGATGAACCTCTACAACCATAGTTATACATACACAAGCGTAAGACCAACATGGAGGCTATATACCTTGATTAAGGAGTTTCTAATGAATTAAATTGGATATTTAACTCTTAATCTATGATCTACTTTAGTAGATCATATGGATGTAGAAATGTTTCTCATTTTGATGAATTGGGAACATATCTTTTTCATTATTATTTACTCAATTAATATATTTGTTTCATGTGTTCTCGGGAGGAATTCGCTCTCTTCAATATCGGGATACCACCTAATAACTATAATCGCGGCCCGAGAGTCAAATAGGTCTGAAAGAAAGAGTCTATAACAACTGGTTGTTTTCCTACGCAATTATGATTAGATTCCGACATCGTACTATTTGTAATCTTGTCATTTCCTTAATGTAATTCAGTAATTATGTGAACTAAAGATTACTGTTACATTAAAAAAATCATATTTGAATTCATTTGAGTATAAGCGAAGTTTCGATTCGAGCAACGGTACGAAAGGTACACGTAAAACGATGCAAGCATCCATAAGTCCTAAATTTCAGTAACTCCTTGGGAGGTGAAACCAATGGGGTTAGATAGGAAATGGAAAATCGTGAACGTAGGCGAAAACTAGTTAACTAGTCGCTTCAGTGACACGCGGCACCACGTGGCACTCAACAGATGAGTTAGCCACATACGTGGAAATCTTTCATGCCACATGGCACGGTCATTCGAACAGTCAGCATGACAATTAGTAGCTCCAGAATCAGCCTTATTGGCTTAGTCGCGCGGTACGCGCAAGCATGACAACCACGAGCCACGCGTACCGCGTAGGTCATTAAGATCAGCATCAAGCTGACCATCAAGCCGGGCTCTACGCACAAGATAAGGATCAAGCGACGCGCGTGCCGCGCGGTATTGCTGGCCGAGCCCTATAAATACCTCATTCGGTATTTTTGAAATTTATGAGTTTCCTCTATCCTGACATTTCTCAAACACTCCAAAATACCCCTAGCATCCTAGTGGAGATTCTATTCAGTTAGAGATGCTCAGTATACATGCAAGGATACGTTTTCATGCTGGAGCAGTCGTTACGCTCAAGGACCGTTCGTTTTCCTTATTCTCTTATTTCTAGCAGTTGTTCTGCTTGTTAGGTGAGTTTCACAGCCCATTTTATGTTTTACTTGTTTTATTATATACGGGGGAGATTACGTATACATATAAATAATATTTTCATGACACAATGACTATCCGTTATTACATAAGCATTAGCCTTGAGCTCAACCACAATTTACAAAAGTCCCTTACGAACTGAACCATTAACACAAACGTGGCTGGGTAATAATGGTTAGTACTACTAAGTCTGATAAACCTCATAGGGTAGAACTGGAGGTTTACGCGTATGCATTATTGACCTAATCTTATATGATCTGTGGTAATCATATGTGGGGCACCAATCAAAGTTACAATCATGCCTCGGTGTCAATGCGTTTATGGTAATAACATGTGGAAACTGTTTGATCCACAGTTTGCATGTAGTGTTGTGATCTTACGAATTTACATTAATATTATGAGATAATATCAAGATGTGATATTAAATACAAATTACAAAGGTTTTATGTGAAAGGTTAAAACCTGTGAACTCACCAGCGTAAAGCTGACTGTTTTCAAATCATATATCTAATCTCATGTACACGAAATGAAAGATGTTTGGTGTAATCTGGGTTGTTTGTAAACCGTTGCCTCGATCCTGCTTAATTACTGATTAGTGATGATCCATTCTTGGGCCGAAGGTCGGGGACCGGGGGCTGGGAAGTGGCGTTTCACCTATTGGTATCAGAGCAACAAGTTTACTAGAAGCTAGATTACACTGTTGTATGAACTATAACCTTAGAATATACGTGTACGTATATATATGTTATATTTCATGTTCCTCAAATGCATACCATTATATGTTATAACTTAAGCATTTTTGCAGGCATGTCGCACTCATATTCCTATTTGATCATTTTGACGGATTCTGACAATGAGGATCCCCAGATTACTCCTATTCCGCCACTAGTTCCATTAATCCCACTTGGACCACCTACTCTACCACATTCACCAGTCCCTATATCACCTCCACATGAGGATCCAGTCCATGCATTACCATTTGAGGATCACCCTGAGATGGATATAGATATAGGTCCTGATATGCTTTTGGACATTCCTTTGGGAGGTTATGCTGATATAGACTCTAACGTGTTCCTGAACGTCCCTTTGGGAGGTCATGCCCTAGATATCGATATGGGAGATGAGGAGGTTCCAGAGGAGAGTGTAGGTGAGGCTCCCGAGCTCGACGAAGGGTTTACTTGGGAGGATTCTGCACCATGTACCATACTATACAGATCTACATCCCAATCCACAATACAGGCTTCAGACACAGCCACTACCGAGGGTATTGTACCACCCCACCTAGACATTGCTGGACCATCTAGAGTAGCAGATCAGGCTGACTCTGAGCCTATTCCCACAGTAAGTATTATCCGTAGGAACGATATACCAGTGCTCCTAGCACCACCTACTGTACCTTCTCATGAGCCATTTAGGTTACATCCCGATGGACCAGTCATGATGTATACACCTCGAAAGAGGGTATCATTTCCTGATGACATTCCACGTAGGTCACGCCATAGACAGGAGCCTAGGCCAAAGGCACCTGCTGTAGATATACTACCCATAAAGGAACCACATGTTGAGGTTCCACATGTAGAGGTAACCACACGTTGATAATCCACCTTTAGAGCCATTACCTGAGGAGGCTCCACGCCGACATCATCGTAGGTCTGAGGCTCAACGATGGACATGGTTACAGGAGGTGGTTAGAGAGTGTAGAGAACGAGAGGGCGCTCCAACTGCTCTTGTGATAGGTGAGACCTCCAAACCGATACTAGTTACAGGTGAGTCGGTACAGGAGACATTACCCCTACTGATAGCACGATTAGTCCGACACGATACCAGGATTCGTTAGTTGGGTACAGGTATAAGCGTGAGATAATTAAAAGGGTTCAGGGCTTGATTATAGAACATGAACATATGGAGGATGGGCATCACGATGCATTCGACTACATCAACACCAGCATGAGGCGATTGATGAGTTGACTGCTAGAGTGACTGCAGCAGAGCAGCGGGCTGTTACTGCTGAGCAGTAGGTGACTGATTTATACAGCAGTTTGAGACCCCCGCCGTGGTTGAATGAGAATAGATAAGAGGCTTGTGGGATTGACGTGAGGGGGCATGGAAAAGGGCTTAGACGAGACTTAGCATCTATGTATCAGCATTTTTTATGTTCATATTTTTTACTACTACTGCTATCCAAGTTGGTATCTTTCCTAAGATCTTGTGATATATTTTCTTTTACTCTTACGAGCGAGGTGTGCTCGTCTAGTTTTGGTAGGAAACTTGTTTAGTGGGCTTTATACCCCACTGATTGCAAATATGTAAACAAGTATTCCATGGTATATATATGATCTTTTTCTGTTTAGCTATTGTTATTTTTATTATTCATATTATATTATATCTTGTTGGCATTCAAACGTACATTGTCTTATCTTGCAAATTCTTTGTTATAAAAAGAAATGGAAAACGTTGACCCAGAGAATAATATAAACAACAATAGTAATGATGATCTATTACATGTAAGTGAAGTAGAGAAATTAATAGCTAATGCTATTGCTCAGCACGATGCTACTCGTGTGATAAACGTTACGTATGAAACGATGTTACCAAAATAGAGCTGTTCTTACAAAGCTTTCCTTAACTGCCAACCCATTAAATGTTATGGAAATGAAGGAGCAGTTGGCTTATTACAATGGATAGAGAAGATGAAGTCTGTCCATAGAATAAGCAAATGTGTTGAGAAGGACAAAACTCAATATGCCACCTGTACTTTCGAAGGAAGAGCGTTAACTTGGTGGAACCCGCTTGTTCAAGCTCTTGGTGTTAATACAACCTACAGTATCTCTTGGGATGATCTAAAGAGAAGGCTTACTGATCACTATTGTCCTAGAAATGAACTCCAAAAGCTTGACAACCAATTCTGGACACATAAAATGATTGGAGACGATATTTGATGTGGTGTAAACACATCTTCTTTCCGAGTTTTCAGGATCAGTCCAATCGGTTAGAATGATTCTAATCAACCAAACAAGGCGGGAAAAACCTCCACAATCAATCCATGGCGGAAACAAAGATTGATTGGATCATAGTGTGAGCTCAAAGACAACAAA
>WOUH02000015.1:5898439-5911208 GCA_009936405.2 Stevia rebaudiana
TTGATTGGTCTTCACGATGGTCCTGGTCTCGAAGGTTAATGGTGGGCTCGAAGGCTTTAATTAGTTATTATATGTTAATGGGCCTTTGATTGTATCGGTGGTATATAAACCGAATAGTTATTTGTTTAGGTAGAAGAAGTCGTTCATAATTGTTTAGTTTTCATTGTTCACAAGAACCGAAGCTTTGTACTAGTCGATCCTTAAGAGGTCTAGTGCAACAGTAATCGTTTATCATTCTTCATCTTGTTCGTGTTCTTATTACTGTGAGTTCGTTTAGATTCCGCATAAACAAACCGTTTACACCGATATCACGCTGTTAGAATCGGATACGGGACTAACAATGTCATTTAAGAGAAGTATTAGAAGCCGTGAAGGAATAGAAACCGCAACGAACACCTACAGAAATTCGTAGTTTCTTAGGTTTGGCACGTTATTATAGAAGGTTCATACATGACTTCTCTAAAATTGCCACTCCACTGACGAAGCTTACAAAGAAAGACGTTAAGTTTATATGGAGTGAGGAACAACAAAAGGCTTTAGATGAACTAAAGAAAAAGCTGACACAAGCTCCAGTATTAACCTTACCAGATGGAATGGAAGATTTGGTAGTTTATTCGGATGCATCGTACCTCGGATTAGGATGTGTCCTAATGAAAAGAGGTAAAGTCATTGCATATGCATCGCGACAATTGAAAACTCATGAGAAGAACTACCCAACGCATGATTTGGAATTAGCAGCCGTAGTGTTTGCCTTAAAGATTTGGGGACACTACCTCTACAGTGTTAAGTGTACGATATACTCAGATCATAAAAGTTTAAAGTACTTTTTCGAGCAAAAAGATCTGAATATGCCACAACGAAGATGGTTGGAATACATCGTTCATAAACTAAAAAGAAAAAACTAAAATGAAACGACAAAGAAATGGCTGGAATACGTCGTTCATAAGTCGTATAGGAAAACAGAATTACAGAGAGGGATGAGAAGAAGAATCCATGAGATCTAACAAGTTTCCTACCTCAAGATAACTCAATAATTATATTAAATAGCAAAGGTGTAACCGAATTCTGTTAGGTCATTGGTGACATGGCACCTATGATGTGGTCCTGAAATTTCTTTGGTCGCACTTTAGTCCTTCCACTTTTCCATTGTTGAACTTAATCCATAACTGATGCATTGCTACTAGTCGGTTGGTCATTTGGGTTCATAACAGCCTCGTATTACTAGGACTTGTATTGAGTAATACAATCGCATTGTTAAAAAGGATCCATTGTGGTCGTATTGCCTAATAGTCCAATACAACCCCTACCAATACGGACCCCGTATTAGAAAATACAGTCGTACGTGACTCGTAAATTGATTGATACAATGTTACAAACCAATGCAGACCGTATTGTTTACGTCCAAATATCCTGACAGGGGTGAGAGGAAATATAAATATCCTGAGCCTATAAATAACATTATTTAAATTGAAGCTGAAATTCATATAAACAAATCATATGTACCAAATCTTGAATTCATGCAAAACAAAAGATCATCTATGTAATTGATATCAACATTTTTTAAGAGTAAAGTGCTATTTTTGTCACTTTAGTCCAATTTTTCTCTCATTTTTATCATTGACGTTTCAATTTTTTTTATCATTTTGGTCCATTCCGTTAAGTCTATCAAAAAAAAAAAAAAATTTGTTAAATCAGGATATTTTTGTAATTTTCAAAATTACGTTTATTTTTGCTATTTTCATCCGACCACCTCCATCCCCAACTTGTGTCCACCACACAACCAACCTCCAGCGACTACCACCACCACACTAACCTCCGGCGACCAACACCACCGCCACAACCGACCAACACCACCACCAACCTCCGACGACCACACTTAAAAGTTAAAACATCATACACCAACTAAAAAAAATCGTGAACCGCCCATGAAGAAAAGACTATTTTTTGACAAATGTAACCACTTTTTATTACACCAGTGAATATATATTATTTAAATGGTGATAAATGTAACCACTTATCTATTGAAACAACAGGGTCTTTTAAAAGTCTTTATTACATGCCAGATATTATATTAATTTATTCGATATTTGATGAGAACTTTTTAAGATGTTTAAATCATAAATATGTTCTTTGTCATCGCTAAATAAAATATAAATGCCCTGCAAATCAACAATTTCCCAAATGGAACCGAAGATCCACACACAACCCTGAAAAAAAAATACAGAGAGAGAAAGAAGCTGATCGGAGAAGATGAAGCTTGTTTGGTCACCGGAAACTGCAGAAAAAGCTTTTACAGACACCGTGAAATCCGTAAGCCCTAAATCCCCTCATCTTTTCTTCAAATCAAAATTGAATTTGTGTAATTGTGTGTTTTCATTTCATCTAATTCGTTCATTTAAAAAGGAGTTTGAAAGGTTAGATGATAGCAATCTTATAGATTCAATTTGATTTTGTTTAGTGTGAGCTTTTTGAGGGATCAAGTCCGGCGGAGTTGATATCCGCCATGGCTGCCGGTTGGAATGCAAAACTCATCGTCGAAACATGGTCACATGGTGTGACAACAACAAGCATCGGTCTATCAGTAGCAAGTATTCACACATCCGGCAGACATATTTGCATAGCTCCGAACGAGGATTCAAAATCTGAGTACACCGCCGCCATGGAGAAAGCCGGAATGTCGCCGGAGGTGATCGTCGGGCAGCCGGAAGAGGCGATTAACGGGATGATAATAGATTTCTTGGTGGTGGATTGCCGAAAAAATAACTTTGGGAAGGTCATCACGGCGGCGAAATTCGGCCACCGTGGTGCGGTGGTGGTTTGCAAGAACGCTGCGGCGGATTTACGGTGGCGAAGCTTGTTTGACGGTGGATCACGGCGGATTAAAAGGTCGGTTTTCTTGCCGGTGGGGAAAGGTTTAAATATTGCTCATGTGGCGGCGGGTGAAATCGGGTCGGGTTTGGATGTAGTGAAGAAGAGTAGATGGATCCGGCGGGTCGATAGACAATCGGGTGAAGAGATTATGATCCGAAAGTAAGATGGTTTGTTTGGTTGTTTTAATCTTTTTGCGACTTAAAAATACACTTTTTCGGTTTGGAACCGAGTTTTGTGAAATATATGAAGCGATAGTAATTTATTTTATTTTCAATTGTGCTAATTTTTTGTACTTACTCGTAGGTCGTAACACATTGTGGCATAGTTCTTGAGTGTAATGATGTGTGGATTCATGCATGTTGAATCTAGAAAATGTAACATAGAATAAATTTTATTAACAATTTTGTACTCAAGAAATTATTTTACAAAAGGTTATTTGAGGCTAAAAGTATTTTTGGACTGAATTAAAGCTTATGAAGGCAATTAAATTGCAAGGGATGTGATCAATTAGGTGTAAATTGATTAAGGGATGGATGTACGATTCAAGCTAATTGGATTATGGATAATAAATTACTAAAGGATTGATGTACTTGGCAAGTTATGTTATGGAATTTGATAAGTATACTTGCTTATATTTAGTAGTTTAATAAAGTGCGAGGATGGTGACAAAAATACCAAATACGTTTTCAATTTACGTTACATGACCGAATAAAAAACTAGATGACAACAAACACAACAAATCTTGAAAATTGGATTTACTTTTTTTATTCATGAAATTGATTGTATACTAAATCAATCAAGTTGGTTTAGTTGACTTTCTTATGCTTCAAAACACAAAGTGTATATTATTATATGAAAACATAAAATATAGATAAGAGTTAATTAGAGTATATTTCTTTATGGTTTTTATAATTCAAACTTTCACTCCATCTAAACAACTTCGTCTTAACTTCGTTCAATATGAAGGGACAATTTGTCTTATTCCATCTTACCACTTAACAAGCTATTTTATCATTTTATCATTCATTTGTATTATGAGTTGGACTAATTGCACACCAAAAGCATTGAAATTGCAAAATAGAACCATAATTATATTCAGTTCATTTGATTATTTAGGCATACATGTTGAACTGAATATACCCTTGGTTAACCACTGTTTACATTTTTTTGGTTTTGTTTTTGAACTCAATATACTCTTGGTTAGCCGTGTTTGCGTTTTAGATCAGGGAATTCTTTTTTTCTTTTTCTTTTTTAACTCAATGTACCTCCTATTTTGCAGTTTTAATGGTTTTTGGTGCTCGTTTAGACAAATACATAATACAAATAAATGATAAAATAGTTTGTTATTATGAGTAAGGGGAAGAAAGACAAAAGTGTCTATTCATATCTCAAAGCGTTAAGACGGACTTAATGAAATAGAGTAGTTTGAAGTCTTTAAAGTGTAATGTAGTTATTAAAATTTTTAAGTGAAATTGATGAATTAGAAAAATTACATGAAGGTAAACCGTAATTAACTCTATAAACATTATCTGTTTGGAATTTAAATTAAGTAGAACTGTAGAATATAAATAGCATAACCAATTTTCTTAACTATATTATTAACATGGATTCAGTTCATTTAAACTCTGTTAAGGTTCGAATAAAACAAATGTAGATATCACGTCTTGTGTATTTATTCGAATAATTTGAGAAAAGGAGAATAGACATTTCATATTTAAAGAAAATATGAAATAGAGGCGCAATGAATGGTCCAGGGGTCGATAGTCACATAGTTGGATATAGAAATGGCGAACAAAGACCTACTTTCCCCATTTCAATCTTACTTTAGTCGGTATGTTATGATTCCCTCAACTTAGTGAAGGTAATATATTTTATTAAAATGAATATAACATCTCATCTTCTCACAAATTCAACCATTTATTGAAACCACAAACACTTGAATAAAAAATTATAGAATTATTTATATGGATAGTGCATGTGATTTGCTTAAATTATAGGAATAAGAAAGTGCATGTTTAATCTAATAGTTTGCATAAATGTAACACTTTTGGTATCTAGAGTGGATGCCAATTAAGTTTTGTGCTAAATACTTTTAGATTGACTAAAATACCATTATCTTTTTAGAGATATCGAACTTAAATATTTATATATGAACTCATCTAAAATTTTGTACCCACCATCACTTCGGCCCATTTTTTCCTTCTCTCTAAGATCACATAAGGAATCCAGTCATCTTCTTCGGCAAAGAAGGATGATTCTTGCATCCATGCCCACCTTTCATGAAAACAAAGAGGTAGTTTCCCAATAGTAAACAAGGAAAAACAAAGATAAGAACTGTCGCCTATCCAATCCCTCAATTCGGAGATTATCACCATCACATCCCACAACACCATTTCTTAGGCCATCATGAACCACCACCTTCCATCGTAGGCACCACCGGTCAATTCTTGCTTTCGCCTCCTAAAACTTCTAAGAAAACTCGTATATGAACTACTAGAGAGATAAAGTTGGACCGACTTATATTGTTGATTGAAAATCGAGATAAAGAGAGCTGGTCAGAAATGGAGACGAGTTTTCAAATCTGGTTGCTGATTGCTTGATTGCCAAATCGACTTCTACGGTCTGGAGGCTTGGTTAAGGCACACGAGGTACCGAGATACCTACGATGGTAGTATTTGAAATGAACTCTTATATATATATATATATATACTAATTTCTTTCACAGGATAATAAAATTAACTTTTTTTTACTAGATAAGGGTGTCAATATTAAGATTTTAAACGAAAAACTTAACCGATGTCCACTCTAGGGACCAAATTTATGATGTTTATGCAAATTATTAAAACAAACCTGAACCATTCGTGTAATTAATTCATAATTATATTTCAACAGCCATAGCCCCAATAAATACCACTAAATATAGATTTTATAAAGCAAGATTTGGTTGTGCAAAGTAAATACTGTTCAATTTTGTGTAAGGCTATAATGCCTATCGTATAAATCTTGTTGTCTTGTTTGTATTAAAAATGTGAGATGGAACCTTTACTCACGAAAAAAAGTAGTTTCATAAAACAATCAGCCTTAAATACAAAATCCACTATATTTAAATAACTGAAAAAAGTGGTACTTGATTATATTATTATAAACAAATTAATTGTTGTATTCTTTCGTGCTATAATATTTATGTGAAATTGATAATTCCACTTTACTATACAAAAAACAATAATAAAGTCAACATATTTTGGCTGTCATCATGACAAAGTAACCAACAAAATACGAGCATGATATGTAAAACAAAGCATAACTTTTACATCTTTCACATACCAATCTTTCAGAATAATATGATTTATGACCCAACTTGTCGTAATTTATATAAATGTTAATTCACCAGCAAAATCATACTAAAGTTATCTCATAACCAATTTTACGGGATATGGGAACCGCATAAACACTTCTACGTAACACACTACATTTAAGTTGATCACATGCAGTGTAAAAGCAAAAAAAGAAATGGTTAAAAATGATTGTATGTATCACGTTTAATACAAAATATATTAAGCGTATATAGAGTTAGAGTCAGGATCAAATAGGAAAGATCCTTATAGTAGGAAGGATTTTAATTTTCTCATAACCGACTTAAACGAACTCCGATTGAACTCATTTCAGCGGCGTTAGAACCCTCGTCGAACTCTTTAATCTTAGCTTTTAGGGTTTTGTTTTTGGGGTCGAGAAAAGGTTCGACGAGACGGTTCCAACGCCGTTAAAATGAGCGCAACCGGGGTCCGTTTGATACCCTTCCTTCGCCTACTTCCTATAAGGACCCTTCTTAGCATAACCTCACCCTATAGAGTTAACTTGTGGAACTGGTTGTATATTAAACATTCCTCTACTATACTAAGACAAGAAGTTATTAATTTTCTTACAAAAACAAATGTAAATAAACATGGTGGCTAATCAGATGATGCGTTTAAAAGGCTGGATGAAAATTAGTTCTTTATTAACCTCTGAACTTCTTTGAGGCCCAAAATTTGTTCATACATAAATGACGTAATTTTATTTTTAGAAAATGTTAACCATCTGTGTGATATATTAATTCAGCAGAAATGTTATTTTAGAAGGCTATAATTAGAGCATAACAAAGATTAAAGAGACCGAGTAATTCATGGATCTCATAAATGTCATTTTTCTAAACCAATTAAAAAGTTTAACTCAAAATGTCGAATTAACAAATCTACATAAATAGAGTTGAATAAAAGATAAATATTAACACGTATAGTCTCTTGATCCAAAAGACCATTATAATCATTTAACCGAACAAGTAATGTACGAAATAACTTTTTTAATCTACGAAAAAGAAACAGTAAATGAATTTAAGTTATTTTAACGCGATCTTACATGAACTATGATTCGTTAGTCATAACTGTCTCTGCTTCTTCTAAATGCTTTCTTCTGCGAGAGTACCTTCTTATTCTGCAATCTTTTATGCTCTGCTGCAGCAGCTCTGTAAAAAATAATAATAATAATAATAATAATTAGAAATTAATATCGATATTGAAGGTGTTTGCGATATACCAAAATAAAGGGTATGAGAAAAAATAAGATTTTTTACATTTTGTTAATTTTCTTAACTTGTTCTTCTGATGGAGGTGGTGGGACGTATGAAGCAGCATCAATAATTGCCTAAATGTGTTTATTTTATTAAAATTAGAGTTAATTACACAAATAGTCCCTCTGGTTTGCGAAAAGTAACATGTTTGAGTATTAAGGGTTTAAAATAACACGTTTGGGTTTTCTGCTTTCAATTTTGTGACGAGTTTGGACATTAAGGCTGTTCATTTTTTTGTTAAATTAGAGTGAAATGACCAAATTACCCTTTGACTTTGACTATCCTAATTTAACTGAAAAATTAACGGAAATTAGCTTAACACATATACTCGTTACAAAACTGAAAGCATAAACCCCAACGTATTACTTTAAACCCTTAGTACCCAAAATTGTTACTTTCGCAAACCACAGAGACCATATGTGTAAATAACTCTTAAAATTAATAAATTTTAAAGATATATTTGTACTAACGGTGAAATGTGCAGTAAGGTTTATAATATTATTCGTACCTGTAGTTTTTCCAAGGCATCCTCAATGTTACCCCTGAAAATAAAGTTATTTAAGGATGCAAGATATGGTTTTTGTAAACAAAATTAATTAATTAATTAATTAAAATGGACAGTGGATAGAATAAAACTTTTGTGTTCTGGTTTTTGTGGAGGAAATCACAAGCTCGCCATCCTTGTTAATTCTGTTCTTTTCCTGATTAAAAAACAAATTTGTCTAAAAATGTAAATTTTTTTACTAATAATAAAAAATATGTTTGTATGTTAAGATGTTGATAATTTTTTAAACATACCATCTGTAGGATTTTGTCTCTGATTCTGTCACTTAACCAATATGCTTCCTTAATATTAAACCTCATATCAACCTTCGTGTTTACTGCAAATAATGTGAATAATATTAATCTTGGTATACGTCTATACGAACAAGAAAAATTTTCTCAAATGTGAAAGAATTAAAATAGGTATCAAACCTTTGTTGACATTTTGACCTCCAGGTCCGCCACTCCTAGCAAAACTCACAGAAACATGATCTAAATAACAAAATGGAACTTTATAAAGATATAGTTACGCGAAAAACATGCACGCGCTTGTGTGTATGAAGGATTTTAACATATACTAATACATGCAGAAGAAAGATACTTATGTAGAAAATTTCGAACATATAGCATTACTAGATGCAATTGACTTGCAGAAGTTATAGTAACTACGAAACTTATTATCTCCTCTGTAAGATATAATAATATTCTATTAACAGTTTGTAGCAGCTAATGGTTTCTAATTGTAATATAGAGAAAAAAACACACTTAGATCAACTTGATCAAAAGCTAGCACTTACCCTGATTAACTGCCAACAAATCAGCAATGTTGTTGCTGTAAAGGTTCGGTTGCAACTTCATTTAGTTTAAGAAAGCTAGAAAATTCAATCACTTCTGGCATTGAACATTAAAACTTTGTACAGAACAATAACAGTTTCCTATTATAAAACCACAAAATGTGTAACCTCACGATTGACATCACATGTAATCAAGAGTATTGTCCAAACATCTATAACTTCAGTTCCAGTATTATACATCATTTTACAGTTAATATCCAATAAGGAGCAAAGAAAACTGTAAGATATTGCATCATCCTAATAAAATTAGGGCACTACGAGCAGAATAATATTTTTAGTAGCCAGGTATTGCAAATTGACACCAGTTCATGTTAGAGTTATACAAATTAAACTCAAAAACATAAAAAACACAGAATTATACGATTTATCCAATCAGGAAACAATTTCATGCGATTAAATTTAACAAGTTTACCTAAAGTAATCTTAGGAATCAGTTCGTTGCCTCCAGCAGACCTCTCCATGGCTTCGTGCAATTGCTGCTGTACCTGAGACAGCCGTGCCGACGTCTTCTTATTTCCGCCGGAATCTGGAACCGCAGCACATCGGGCCGGAGTGTAGCTGATCGGGCGGAAAACGAAGCGACGCGGAGACGGGACGGTCCAAAGGATTGCACGACAGGTGCGAAGAGAAGCCGGTGATGCCGATGGCCGGAATATTTCCCTGACGAGAACTATTCCGGTGGTTCTGATTGCCGCCATCGAGTGTTTGTGACGAATACCAAACTGATTTTCAAATTGTGAATCGATTGTATTTCATGGCCAGTAGACACGCAAAAGAGATTGATTAGCTTGTTTCGTGATGTTTTTGGGGAGTTTTATAAAAGCCACTTACCAATGTTTATAGAATATAGAATTTGGAATTTTGGATTGTAACAAGCATAGGGCTGTAAACGAACCGAACGTTCAGCGAACAGTTTGTGAACCGTTCGGCGGGAAGTTCGTTTGTGTACGTTCGTTTAATAAATGAACGAACATAAACAAGAAATTTCGTTCGATTAGTTAAATGAACGAACACGAACAAATGCTTCGTTCGTTCATTTGTGTTCGTGAACGTTCGGTAAGCTGTTCGTTTGCGTTCGTTTGTTTATGTCATTCATTAAATGTGTTTATATCCTTAAATTTTTTATGTTTGGTTTATTATCTTAAATTTTTATATTTATAATTGTTATTTCAAGTTAATCAAACATTTCATGCTTATGGTTTTATATAAAACGATTAACTTTATATTTATTTAATGTGATAAAATATTTAACTTTACATGAACAGAGGATTCGTTCGTTCTTTTGTGTTCGTGAACACATATAATCCTTAATGAACGAACACGAACAAGAATTTCCGTTCGGTATGCGTTCGTGAACCGTTTATGAACAAGTTGAATGCTTAACGAACAAACAGGGCCGGCCCCGAGGATTTAAGTGCCCGGGACGAGACGGAAAAAAAGACCCCTATG
This sequence comes from Stevia rebaudiana, assembly GCA_009936405.2. Taxonomy (NCBI): domain Eukaryota; kingdom Viridiplantae; phylum Streptophyta; class Magnoliopsida; order Asterales; family Asteraceae; genus Stevia; species Stevia rebaudiana. The sequence continues at coordinate 5,908,763 of WOUH02000015.1, forward strand.
TCCGAACGAATTATCAATTATATAAACCTATTTTCTTGAAACGAGGATTAAAGTTATGACAATAAACATAGCACCTTTGAATGATCAAACAACGTTCCTACCTTCGTTGATAATCTGCAGTTAAACTATCATAAGTTTGAAAGATCGAAACAATCTAACTGCATTTTAAAAAAAAATACTCAAAAGTTTCTTTCTTTTCACTAAATTTTTATAAACCTATCATACATCGCCCCGTTAGAAAAATTGTAAAATAATTTCTCTTATAAATCAATGAAAACCTTAAGGCTTTTTTAATTTTTTTGGGTATTTTAATCTATTTTAAACTAAATAGATAGATTAAATACTCAAAATATGTAAACTATTTTTCTAAATATTTGTGAAAAATTTACAGCATAAATATGTTATTTATTATTAAAAGATGAAGTAAAATAACTAAGAGGATGATTAATGAAAATGTAAAAAAGGGTACAGGGGAAGAGTCTTGAACCTGTGACCTCTTGTTATTGAATGGAGTGTCTTAACCACCATGTTGCATGATGATTTTTATATTGAAATTAGAAAGATATGGTTATAATGTTTTTTTTTTTTGGCCCCTCAAAATATTGGGCCCGGGGCGACAGCCCACTTCGCCCATGCTATGGGCCGGGCCTGTCACTCCACAATCAACAATACTTTCAAGCATGTACTAGCTTTGTTGGTTCTCACTTTAACAATAAACTACACTCGTCTGTCTCAACATAAAAGGGTAGGACAACTAATCTTTGAATTGGCCAATATGTATGAACTGCATTTAAGTGTTTATACTTCGAGCCATCCATCCATCAAACTACTAGATGGGATATGCAAAAATCTTTGTTAAGACACTCACATGTTTTCCCTTAGTACATGTCTTCATCACTCCTAAAAATCTCATCCATGACAAGGTCAATCCTATTTTATTCGTATATGTCCTGAGCTACACTTGATAACCAGTAGTCCTGATCATGAGCCTGACATACTAGTAATTTGGCTTGTTGTAAGACTCACGTTCGGTATGAGGCTCACAACCTCTGTAACATTCATGAAACACCGACAACGATTTCCGGCAATATAACTACTTAACCTTTGATCTCAACAAAAATATGGTTTTATTCAACAATTTATGGCCATCATTAAATAAATCATATAAAAAATTTGTGTTTATATATATATATGTGATATATATGTAAGGGGAAAGATAATCACGAAACCCACTCGAGTTAAAAAAAAAATTATATTTTTTTTGAAAAAAATGCTCACTTTTAAATGCAATTTCGTCACTTTTTTATAAAAAACGCGCCGAGTACTTTTTTTTTATAAAAAAATACCGCAAAAAAAAAAAAAACTCGTCTTTTTTAATTTTAAGTGTAATGTGTTACATATGTAACGTTTTACATATGTAACGTTTTACATATGTTACAATTATCAGAAATTTGTAAAAAATATTTAAAAAATAAACTACTAGACGCTTTTTTATAATTTTTTTCAGCAAAAGTCTTAGATTTTAATGTATAATTTATATAAAAAATAGAAAGTTATAAATATTAAATTTCAAAAAAAGTCGTTACATATGTTACAAAATGTAGGTTTCTAGAGTTTTTTCAAACTCAAGTGGGTTTTCAATTAAAACAATCCCCGTATATGTAAATTAGAAACAAATAAAAAAAACTATAGAAAATGTTAAGAGTTTATATAAAAAAACATATATATGTTTATAAGTTATAAACTATTAAATTGTTTAAAATCAAATTAATTATTAAAAATTTAAAAGGTATATAACTAATTATATGAGAAAAAATGAATTTCACTGGGTTAGCGGTTCGGGTCGTCAGGACAAACAACAAAAACTCCAATTCTTTATTCAAACAATAAATGCACTAATTTTCATTTAAATAAACAATTTACTAAAGTCTAGAAGCTTGAATTTCACCAAAAACATAAGCATTCAATCAACTAATCAAATACTCATCATCAAAACATAATAATATGAAGATAACATTAGGTCATTTGATGTCAAAACCCGATAAATTGAACAAATTAAGGGAAAAAAAATTGGAGATTTAGGGTTTTGGAGGAGAATACAAAATTGGTACCTATTAAAGAAGATGATGGCAGGCGGTAGCATTGGCGTAGGCAGTGGGAGGCGGCGAGGCAGTGGCGGAGCGATGGAGCTGGTCACTGGCCAGAGAATAGAGATGGAAGTCGCTAGTCACTCAGTCAATAGCTTCTGTTGGCAGTGTCTTGAGGGGTAGGAAATTTTTTTCAGTCTCGTATTATTTTGGGAATTCAAATTTCAATTGATTAATGAGTCATTTCAATTGTAAGTCCCTTATAACTACTATTTAGCCATTTACAGTAAAACCTCTATAAATTAATAATGTTGGGACCATGATATTTTATTAATTTAGCGAGATATTATTATATCGAT
>WOUH02000015.1:5921116-5932748 GCA_009936405.2 Stevia rebaudiana
AGTGGGATTCGAACTTGAGACCTCCCATAGGAAAGCCCCAAGCCTTATCCAACCCAGCTAGACACCCGTTGGTTTATTCTATAAACTATGTATAAGTGAAAACAAGAATTACAAAAGGTGGACCATTTAGACCCATTATCAAACCCACTCGACCCGCCCATTTTTCCACCTCTAAAAACCCCACACACACTTTTTAAACCAAGAATTAAAAAGCTAGAAATGAAACTTTAGGTTAGAACATAATTACTATTTTTTAAAATCTCAGGGAACCGCCATTAGAGACAGAATACAAGAACAGCTAAAAGCGAAAGCAAATATGAGAGGACTTGCTTATGATAAGAATGGAGATGATGATGATGATGAATATTATTATGATTATTGCACTGATGAAGAAGATTACTCCAGTGGTGCAGAAGAACCAGTATCAACATAATTCTGTTTGTAAGTTTGCTCAACTCTATGTGGACAAAATAGGTTGTGATATAAGTTCAGGGTTTTACTGTATGATAAATTTGTCATCTGTTTGCGTTTCTATTTTGTTTCACAAATGTATGAAATTTGATGTCTGTTTTTTTTTTTAATTTATTGAAATTATTAAATGTATCATCACTCACTTATCATCCGACTTTCAACTTCATCATCGTTACTATCATCCACTACCATTTGTCACATTTATTTATAAATATAATTTATTTTTTTCGAACAGATTTTGCCCCAACTATCACTTTTGCTTTGAAAGGTAAATCTACTACACTTCTTTGACGTAGACGTGTTTAGTGGGTCATTGACTATAGTGCGTGTGGTGGTCATCTCCTCTTAAACATGGATACTCATTCATCTTCATCTCATATGACCATTGATGATCGTTCTATACTTAAGTATTTGGTTCTAACATCATCAATAATTCATTATCTTTTGTTTGTAGTTACTTAAATTCTCATTGAATAAATAAAATCTAATATACTGAGGGGACGGTTAACGTACAATAGTGTAGGAAACCACTAGCATTTGACACGTGTCATACGTTGGTGATAGTTAAGATAAGGTATTCCATATGAAGCAAGATCTTTCATGTCAATGGCCGATGTGAGATTTGCCTAGGGTGTTACGGATGATCTATTGAAAGTGAATGTAGATATTTCGAACCTCTTAGTTGGGTTATTGGTTGTCACACGAAACTTTGGCAGATTATACGTCGGGGATGTGTGTCCACTGTTCATAGCTCGTGCCACTAATTTAAGTTTCATAGTTTAAAACAACCCATTTCATTCATAAACAAAACATATTACAAATTATGTCAAAGAATACATAAGTATTCATCAAAATAGTTCGAACTACTTTGTGACATATGTATTCACAACTAAACACTTATAATAACACCGCTATGGCAAATTACAATCTTTACTTAATTAACAACTAGACACTCAATTATTACAATAGCATGGATACAAGCATCATACACAGGCTCGATTTCTACTCATTTCACATGAATAATAAAGAGAGAGAAACACAACAAATTAGTTGTAGGTTTACCTTCAAGAAGTTGTCAAAATCTTGGTTTTTTATTAGGACAATTATCTTGCATAATCAAACATTGCATACATATATGCACTCTCATAAGCACTTTTAGAAAACACCTTAATTAACAAACTTTACTTATTTAATTCATAACTATAGAATCAGCTATTACAATAGCATGAATATAAAGTTATAAACTAACATGCAATAATTATAAACAAAAAAAAGAAACAAAATTTGGTTAGGGTTGGTTGTTGAACCAGCTTCACCAAACTATTTTTAAATTGGATCCGGGTCCAGACTAGGGTCACGAAGGCTTTGAATTAGCATCTCTAGTTTTATGAAAGGCTAGAAAACTCACCCTATTTGAATGAAAGACGCTTAGAATGTATTCTTCACGTACCAAATATTGGCATAAATCTCACAAAACTGCAACTACAAAAGCAACAATATTAATTTCAGACAACATGTTTAAGAGTTATATACAATTAGAGTATCATAACAACCAATTAGTCAAACTATCAAGAATTCAACTATAAATTAAAGATAACATAAGCTATATGAACGCCCTACATGTATGGAAGAAAAAACAAAAAGAAAAACCAATAGAAGACATAGCTTAAAACAACTCTATCTATTCATATATCATACAGATTGAAATTAAGACGTATATAATTCTTTCAAAATGTTTTTGGATAGTAGCTTCGAGTTTTAACTGGAACAAAATCAAATAGTTGGTGTCAGATTAAAAACCTACTTTTTATATAAAATAACAATTAACCAAAGCTAAAAGAACCAAATAGATTAAAAACAGTGAATTCTTTTAAAGAAACACTCCAAGACCAAAAGTTTGAAGCTTACTAAAATGAACCCTAGATAATTGAAGAAATCGGAATAAATGAGTTGTAGCTTTATCTTCGATGTCATTGTAAAATACATATAGCTCCCAAGAATAAATCCTAGCAAATTGCAGATCCTTATGAATTGCTTCTTAATATATTTAACGAGAAGGTTATGGTGAGGAATTCAAATTATGGAGACAGTTTTTAATTAAAACCATTTTTGTAAACGATTGCATTAATGTTGAGATCCATCATTCGAAAATATTCAACATTTAATTTAAGACTTAAGAGATTGCAATCAAACAAATAACTTATTTTAAGGAAATTAATAACTATGACAATTAATCAAACATTTATTTAATTTAATTAAGAAAATTTGGAAATTCACAAATATCATTAAGAGATTATTAGAATGACATATTGTATTGATCTTTAATATACAAGTGTAAAATTTGGTACTAGTAGATTTACGAATGAAAGGAAGAGTTGATTTCATCTTTTTTCACTTTTGCACCATTATTTATAAATTATTGATTTTGGGTTAAAAATATTTTGTGGGTTGTGGTTTTTAATTGTTTTTCTTCCACCTTTTGTTACTCGTCACTCACATGCCTAGGTTTTCAACACTTCCAAAAACCAGCTGCGATTCAGGGTCTCCAAAATCAGTTGAGCTATCTGCGATTAGGTCTCCTTCTTTCTATTTTGTTTTTAACTCTTCAACGTCACAACCCTTTGGTTGCCTCTTTTGTGCAAGTTCGACATACCAAAGTTCACGAATTTCTTCGTATTAGGATGGTAATACTCACCATCTTCAACGATTTTGTTCTCAATTGGCGGGTTCACCAACGTAATATAATATTCAAAATCTTAATCTTATGCTTGTATCATAATAAGACTTTGTTTATTAACAATAGTCACCATTTTAATCTCACAATTATATACATCATCGAAATTCATTTGATGACACAAATTAGGGACCCAAAACTGAAACACCAAACAGTTGAATTTTAATTGATTTAATTGCAAACCCATCTTTATTTCAATCAAACGTGCCAAATTTCTAACCATTTATACTCTCGAGTTATATTAAGTGTTAGCGACCCAAAACCCTGCCACGACAGCAATTCCCGCTTTCCGATCCACCCACCGCCGGCCATAAAACCTTCATCTTTTGATCCATCTCTCACAGAAACGAAATTGATCTGATCTGAATAATGGTAATGGTGAATGATCCAATTGTTGATAACAACAATCCAATGGTTGTTATTAATAAACTCAAATTCACCTACCCTGGGATCGACGGACAACCGCCTCCAGGTTCAGTTCCTCTAATCGAAGATTTCTCTCTAACACTAAATGCTGGTGATCGTTGTCTTCTTGTTGGATCTAATGGCGCTGGTTCGTTTTTTTACTATATACGAATCATAATGTTAAATGAAACCACATTATTAATCGCTGTGTGATTTTTATCAAAGGAAAAACGACGATTTTGAAAATACTAGGAGGGAAGCATATGGTTGAGCCTGAAATGGTTAGGGTTCTTGGAAGATCGGCTTTTCATGACACATCTTTGACTTCTTCGGGTGATCTAGCTTATCTCGGTGGAGAGGTATTTTGCTTTTCTTTCGATTGATTCTAACTTTTTAACAATAATCATGAGATTCAAACACTTACTAATAGTACGCATATCATTAGGAATTGAACTGATGGTTTGCTTGTTCTTAGTAGTTCGTGTGTTTTCTTCCAATTTCATGGTGATAATTTAATTGCTGTGCTTTCGTTTTCTGTTAATAATTGCTTATTATTTGCCTGTTGCCACTTGTCAATCAAGGTCCATTGAGAGAGTTACAATGTAGATTTAGTAGTAGTTTTATTGAGTATGTGTTAAAATTGGTAAATTCCATTTGACAGTTGAGATCATTTGAGTATCTAAATTATGTTCTAGACCCCTCAAGAAGATATACTATTAGCTATCTTTTCAAAAAGTTAACCAACTTACATTTCAATATGATTAAATAAACCCAGTTGAGTTTATTCTTACAAAACAAGCTAATAAGTTTTGTTTTGTATCTGCAAGTTACTGTTAACTCTTGATATATCCAATATAGTTGTCTAGAGCTATGAACATAACATGCAAATTGAGATACCATAGATACCCTGAAAGCAATTCTTTAATAGCTAGTTTAACAGCAGGGGTAAATGGTATCCTGATATTAAATATATTAAATTATAATTTGTTAAATTTGATTTATTTGCAACATCTGTATCTTTTTGTACCATAAAGTGACTCAAATGTTTTTTAAAAAAATCAAGGAATTTCCTCAGTAGTATCTTGGTTATTTAAGTACACAACTACACCTACCATGATAAATTGATATATTTTTTTGTCGTTTAAAAAGTTGAAACTAAACTGGTATCTGTTTAGCCAGATTATTAAGTCTAATTGGCTTATCCACAGAGTCCTTTATTTTGTCATATTATTTACGTTCCAATATTTCATGAAACTAGGGGTGTTTAAAATAATTGGAACTCAGAAAAATCCGAAGTTCGAATCGTATCCAAAACTCGAAAAAATTGATTCTTCGGATAGATTCGGATCGGATATTTGAATTCAATCCGAATAAACCTCGTTTACTCGGGCTGTTCAGACACAAAAGTTATGTTTTTTCGGTTTATTCGAGTTATTCAAATAGATTCGAATCGGATAATACGAATTGAGTTTCGAATTGGATCGGATTTTGGATAGAGCCAAAAAAAATTCAAATCCGAACATCTCGATCCGAATAACTCGTTATCCGACTCAATGAACACCCCTACATGAAACAAATAGAATTTGTGTTTAATAGTGAGTTCAATTGAACAGTGGAGAAGAGAAGTAGCTTTTGCTGGGTTTGATGTTGCAATACAAATGGATATTTCTGCTGAAAAAATGTTATTTGGGGTATCAGGAGTTGATCCTCAGAGAAGAGCTGAGCTGATTAAGGTACCTCATTAATCATTATTATTATTATTATATTATTATTATTATTATTATTATTATATCTTATAAAAGGGAATGCAAAATAATATGTTTATAATTCTGGGCAGGTTTTAGATATTGATCTGTCATGGAGGATGCATAAGGTTTCTGATGGTCAACGAAGAAGAGTGCAAATATGTATGGGTCTTCTAAAGGAATTCAAGGTTCTTCTTCTTGATGAAATTACGGTTGACCTCGATGTACTTGCAAGGGCTGATCTTTTGACTTTTTTAAACAAGGAATGTCAACAACGCGGTGCTACCATCATATATGCTACACATATCTTCGATGGTCTTGAGAATTGGCCTTCGCACATTGTAAGCTTTACGCATCTATTTTACACGTTTGTTTTGTTTTGTTTGACTTATTATTATTGTGTTTGTAGGTTTATGTCGCTCATGGGAAGTTGCAGTTAGCATTGACTATGAAAGAGGTCAAAAAGATGAGCAACCTGTCTTTAATGGTGAGTTTTACTTCACTATGCGCTAATAATTACAAGAATGGTCCCTTTATGTTATGTAAAACACATAAAATGCCCTAATATGCATTGCGCATGAGTCATGACCAACATAACAGAAAAAGTTCACGGTCGTTAGTGAAAAGGATGAAACGTGTAATTTTTTCAAACATAAAGGATGTTTCTTGGCATTTTTTAAGGTAAAGGACAACCACTGAAAATCAGTGTAAACGTAAAGGACGAAAACTGTAATTTACTCAACAATAAAAATCTAGGGGATAACTTGATTATTGGTTGGGAAATTATATATTTGAGTAAAAGTCAAAGTAAAAGTCAAAGGTTGTTACTTGTTTGTAATGACAGAGAACAGTAGAGCAATGGTTGAGGAAAGAAAGAGATGAAGTGAGAAAGAGAAGGAAAGAGAGAAAAGAAAATGGTGATACGGATATGGATACGCGTATTTGGGTGATCAACAATGGTTGGGCTGCTGGAAGACTGAATTCGACAGTTGCGGGTGAAGATAATTTCGTTTATAGTTCAAACAGGGTTATTAGACAATAATCAAATATCGACGCTATCAACAATGGTGTCATTGTTATTGTATTAATTGTACTGTTTTAATGCAAATTTCTTTCTCATTCTTTTTCTGTAAAACATACCCCGTGGATGCTTTATATATATATATGCAATAACTTTGTATATCTTTACATTCATTAATGCATTACAATATACTTCTCTATTTAAAGAATATCAAGATGATAAGAGATTGAAGATGAAATGTTACTTAACTGTCATTACTTCTCATGACTTTTACATGTTCTCAGTTTTGAGAAGTCTAACTTTTCTTCAATATGTTCTAACTAAAATCCTATAATATTGTCTTTAATTTAATGGTTTATGTTTATAAACAATAAGATTAGTGTTACATAGTGCACCCTGGTGAAATTTGAGAGATTTTCTTATCTACGTAGGCACCAACTACTAGTTATGTATAATCACACAACCTTCGTTTGGGGAAATGCTTGAATGAGTGTGGGTGGATTGCTAGTCAATCATTGTTTTTTTTGCATTTCATTTTAAAAAATATAATGCAAATTAAATCAAATTACAAAGAAATTGAAAAAAAAAAAAAAAAAAATCTCAACTTGATGACTGATTAACTTGACAATGGTTTCAACCGTTACCACGAAAACTCATCACGTTCATTAGAATCGGACCACCAAACCAAGAATTGCAATTTTCCAAAAAGTTTATGTCTTTTGAAAGAGTGTTTGTTTTGAAACTATTTTCGTGAGTTTTGAAATAATTATGATGATTTATGTAGATTCTATAAAAATTTGAATTTTCTTTTATTTCCCAACGGCATCAAAGCCTCTGGTGACTACAAATTCTTTTTCTTCGATATGACGTAGCTAACGGCGTGTGATGTTTGGGCGCAGTTAACGTATTTTTTCCAAAACAACGGCCTAATATGCTAACCGTGTTTTGTTTATCTAATTGTCAAGTTAACCTCAAATGCACGTAACAACATAATTTGATTTGATATTATTTTAATTAATGTATATGTATTTTTTTTAAAACAGAAAATTTTATTTTGATTTATATTCTTTTCAAAACCAAATTTACTTCATAGTAGCATCATAGGCTAAAATTTACTTATTGTAGAAAGAGTAACCTTTTAAAAAAACGCTTAAACCAACCCAAACGAACTTTGACTGAACACGTTTTAATAGCACTGAAACCGACTTGTCATATTCTAAACCCTGAAAGTAAACCCTAAAAAAGTTACGAGCAAAAGACACAATGAAATGAGAAACATAAACTCTTAAACCTATTAGCTAAACTCCAAAAAGTTAAACTGCAAGCTGAACCCAAAAATTTAAACAGTAAAATTAAACACTAAAGTTAAACCTAAAAGTAGAATGACAAACAGACTAGACACATTGACGAGTGAAGAAGACACAATGAACTGAAAACGTAAATTTTAAAATATAAAAGTTAAATCTTAAAGCTAAATCATAAAACACATTGATGAGCGGGAAAGACACAATGACGACAAATAAGAAAACACAATGAGTTAAAATGCATGAATTCTATGCTAAACTCATAAGTTAAACCTTAACTAAAGAACAATGACAAGCAAAAAAGACACAAAAGCTAAAAATGAGTTCAATCAAACTACGTTTGAGCCTAATCCTAACCCATTATTTATCATAACCTAATCCTACCTTGATTTATGCAACCGGAATATGATTACAACTAGTTTGATCAACATATTGTGATGTAAACCTATTAAAATACAAGGAATCATTGTTTGTTGATTTAAATAATCGGATGTCATATCAAAAAAATAAAGATATGTTATTATTCTGCATTAAAAAACACTCAACTTAACGTAACAAACTTATCATTGACAATATGTTAAAGAAGAAAAGGTTAAATACATTTCTTTTAGGTATAACTAATATTGTTGTAACGACTAACGATGCATGCAGGCAAAAGTAATTCAAAACAATATTACCTAAATATAGTTATTCAAAGCATATGGTTGATTCTTAGAACGTAAAGAGTGACTTTAAAAAACTCATAAATCGACTAAAACGAACTACGATTGAGCTTATTTCAGCTGCATTGAAACTGTCTCGTCAAATCCTAAACCCTTAAGCTAAACCTTAAAGCAAAGACAAGTAGGAAGACACAATGATAAACATGAAAACACAGTGAGCTTAAAACGTAAATTGTAAAGCTTAGATGCTAAACTGTAAAAGATTAAGTTTAAATGTCAAAACCTCAAAGCTAAATTCTAAAAACTAAACCCTAAAAGTTAAACTATATATCTAAGCTCTAAAGTTGAGTCCTAAAAGCTAAACGCTAAAAAGTAAACCTTAAAACCTAACCAGTAAAGCTAAACCTTAAACTCTAAATCTTAAAAGCTAAACCATAAAAAACTAAACACTAAAAGTCAAACTCAAAAGCTGAACCCTGAAAGCTAAACACAAAAGCTAAACCCTAAAAGCTAATATCGTAGAGTTCAACGAGATAGTTCAATGCCGCTAAAATGAGTGCAATCAGAGTTTCTTTTAAGATAATTAAGGTTTTTTTATAATTTCTATAAATCTTCTTAGAATAGGCTTCCTACTTAGTGCAACATTTATTGCATGAATAAATCGTATGAAACAAAATATACCACCTACTTCAACATATCAACTAAAGCCAAAGTTTTACAATAAAATAGAGACCAAATACCATAAAAAACCAACTTACTATTTGTTTTTCCTCATAAAAGCCATTCCATAATTTTTTAAAATGTCTCTCTACATGATAATTTTGAACAAAATTCAAATTATGTAAACTATAAGTACCTATTGATTGCACATCTATGTGATAAATTCACTCTATAAAATTCATGCAAAATTTATAAAATTAATCTAATATACATGACATATTTCTTTCTCTTGAATTTTTATTTAATCGGTTTCCATCGTTTCAGGCAAAAACAATTTTTTCTAAATGAATTTAATAATACGTTTAAATACAAGTTGTACATACATTCTATAGCAGTTAGTGTTTTTAACGCCTGATCAAAGTGTAAACCAGATGCATAACAAATCCAGTTTGTATATACTTGAACCACTTATGTTTGAACTGAAGTATCAGTGGGTTAGAAAACAGATATGGTCAAATCGGATTTCATACTATTTTTTTCTGATCTATTTACTAATTTAAACTCAATTTTTTTTTTTGTTTATGGGTTCAAATGTTATTAATATTGTAGATCTACATAAAAATTAATGTGGCAAGTTAAACCATTAAACCGGTAAAAGAGACTATTAAACACTTAAACTACGTGTCATGTTTATCAGAACATTGCCAACAATATTGTCGACGTTGTAGTTCCAACAGTGGCAGAATGGATGATCTGTCGATGTCCCATACACACGCGCTCACGCGCTTCGAAACCACACCAAATCCCATTTCTGTGTATCCACTACTCAATCGAAATTCCTTCATTATCTAACCAAACCCTAATCATTCTCATTGATCCAAACGGATTCATCACCATATCCACACAATCACCATACCCAATTTCTTATGAATCTTGATTGCGGATTAAGAACCAGATCCTGTCGTGTGATTCAAGACACTTCCATGGCTGTTGCTGCGTTGCAGCTCGAAGAAGACGACGCTGATGAAATCGACGATGGTTTGAAACAGAGTTGTTGGGCGAATATGCCTCCGGAGCTGTTGAGGGAGGTTTTGATCAGGATCGAATCGTCTGAAAGTAAGTGGCCTTCGAGGAAGAATGTTGTTGGTTGTGCTACTGTTTGCAGGAGTTGGAGAGAGATCATGAAGGAGATCGTTAAACGACCTGAAATTTCTGGGATGTTGACTTTTCCGATTTCGGTCAAGCAGGTGATTATTGTTTCGCTCAATGCTAATAGCTGATTGTGATTTGATTGTGATTCTTACGATCGATTGTTAGGTTAGATTGTAAGTTTTGAAGGATTTTGATGATATGAATTACTTGATTCTGAAGCATTAATGGACTAGTGTAGATTAATACTGCATCACATTATGATTTTGAGACATAATTCTAATTATTTAAAAGGGGATCATTTATGATTTTGAGATTAGAAGATTCATATGATCTTTCCTTTTTTGACATTATACTATGCATTTAGGATTTTTATTCCATTAAAATCTAATCTTACATTTGCAGCAATGTTAGTTAGTTGGAATTTACATTTATTGCATATTTGCATCACCTTAATAAATGAAATGGTGCATAAAAATTCTAGCTTTCTACATAGTTCCAGTGTTGATTGGTGTAGTTTCGTCTTCTAACCGATGCTTATTATGATCAAGAAACCGTCTTGTGCATCGTATGTCAAAACTTTATTCAAAGATGGTGTTGAGAGTGATATTACGGTTACTTGATGACGCGTGTGAATATTTTGATACTTACCGTTGAAGTTCATGAGTTTTTGTTATTATAATATGTTGATGATTAATATGTAAACAGTTAAGTTTGTTTCTTAACTGTCTGACCTGATAATCTGTTTTCATCATCATTTGCAGCCGGGTCCAAGAGAATCTACACTTCAGTGTTTTATAAAACGGAAGCGATCAACTCAAACATATTTACTTTTCCTTAGTTTGACTCAAGGTATACGATTCTTCTATTTTAGTTATATTCATGATTGTAAACAAAAGGAATCATCTCATTTGATTTTGTTAAACTTGTTCTTAAGACCTTAAATAGAGGTGGCAAAATGGGATCTCGAATAGTTGGTCAACTTGTCAAAGTTGTCTACTTTTTGTACGGGTTGGTTTAACCCAAAAAACACTTATATTGTCTATTTGTTAGAAGTAATGAATACTTAATGCCCTAAATTTGATTACAGAAATTGTGTCATTACAATACTAATTTCATGTAATTTAATAACTTTTTAATGAGATTGTATGCATAATAAGTTCACTCTGGGCTAAAACCCGACCGTTTTATTTTAGTCAGGTTCTGACTCGTAAGATATAATGCATAACCCAAATGAACCTGTTTATTAGTAAAAGGATTAAAATTGCCACGATACTTATCAATATTCAACTATGGTAGATATCCTAATATTTGGATGAAAGATATCTTATATTCTTATACTAGCTTAAAACCCGTGTATTACACGGGATTACGTAACCAACACTTAAAACTTTTTATTGAATAATTGCATATATATATTAAGTTACTACGTTGTAAACACTCAAAAAATAAATGTTTGACACGTTTATAACTATAAATTA
>WOUH02000015.1:5939333-5949486 GCA_009936405.2 Stevia rebaudiana
AACCCATTTACCGATCGGCCCCAAATGGGAATACCGCCCCCCCACTTTTGGGGTGGGTAATTTCGGGGAAAGGTCACTGAGCCTCACCGAAGAAAGGGAGAAGAAAAAAGAAAGAAAAGGGGGAAGTGAGAAAAGTGGGACGATTGCTAGTGAAGTGGGGAAAAGTAGGAAAAAGTGGGAAAAGCTGATGTGGCGCTGATGTGGCAGTGGGGAGAAGTGGGGAGATTTGGGACGACACCGTATGGTCTAATATATATATGTAGTGGACACGTACATTATTTGAAGGAAACTCATCAATTCATCTAGATTTTATTTTCTTATGAATTCATATTATCCCTTTTACTATATTTTAAGTAATCAATTCAGGATTTTTAAGAATGATCAATTATTTCTTTTGTTAAATTACGTACTTTTTTTTAAGTTTAAGGTATAATTTATCTTTTATTGTATAAAAATAAATATGTATGTGAAATTTATATTGTTTTTTTTTCTAATTTCTTTTATTAGTAAAAATTATAGTTTGTAGTATATTTATCTAGTTAAATGTTAGTTTGGGTTGGGTTGTTAATGGGAGTGAAAAATTAGGTTTGGTTGGGTTGGGTAAATGAAAGAGAGAGAAATTAGTTTTTTAATAAAAAGTATGGTTGGGTTGGGTTGTGAATGGGGATAGTCTTAATAGGGTTATTCGGGTCAACCCGAATAACCAGATTTATTAATAGGGTCGGGTTTCGGGTCATATCTTTAATTTTATTCGGGTTTCGGGTCAACCCGAATAACCCGTTTTAACCTTTTTAAAAATATATATATATACGATTAACCCTATTTTTATAGGAATTCCAAAAGTCCATCCATACGAATAATACGATTAACCCTATTTTTTTTATTTTTTTTTAAATAATACGATTAATCCTATGTTTGGATTTAACATTCGTGGTTTATTGCAATCATGTATTAGATATGCTTATAATTTTGGAATTAGTTTTTAAACTTGGTTGGTTAATGTTTGGTATGACTAAGTATTTTTGAATTTTTTTTCTGCACTGACCCGATTAACCCTACTTGCCCGACCCGATTAAACCGCGACCCGATTAACCCAAACCCGACTAACCCGAACCTTAATAGGGTCGGGTTGCGGGTCAATTTTGTTTTTAAAAAACCCGACCCGACTAACCCATAAACCCGACGAGTTGACCCGATGAACAACCCTAATATATTACATTTTATCGAGGTATAAACCTTTGAATCTCCATCAAGGCATCAAAGAATAAAATACAAAAAATAAAAAATAAATACAACCAGTAAAAACTAAAATAGATATAAAATAAATGATGATGCCTCGTGTTACTTATTAATGAGTTAAAAAAAATACATTTCTAAAAAATCCCTAAAACCTCTTTCATTCAAGCGACCGATGAACTTCTTTTTCCATCTAACCTGCAATCCTGAATCTTCTACTTTAATCTTTCATCTTAATTAACCGACGAACTTCTTTTTCCATCGATAGAAATCCTTAGTAAAGAACGTTACGGAGGTTAGAGATGGAACCATCGCCGAATTGCACGGTGAATGTTAGAAGAAAATGCTATCTTCCCGGTGCAATGTTTGGTCCATTTTCATTCATCAATGTGTTTTCTGGAAAACAGGTTCTGGATGCTGAAAATGGCATGAAAAACATGGTTGAAATTGCAGTTGCTTTTCGAATAATACAGTTGCTCTGCAAAGGTACTGAACTATGCGTTTTGAAATTATATGTAAAGTATGATCAAATAAAACGGTTTCTCATAGTCCAACTACTGATATTATTCCATCTTGTTACAGAAAGTGTATCATCAAAAGCTAAAATTAGTATTGCCGTCTTATCACCGCATCCTGATCAAGTCAAATGCATGCGTCAAAAACTCGAAAATCAGCAACAAAATAATGAATTTTTTAAGGTAAGTGTAGGCAGTGTTGATGATTATCAGCATGGAGAAGCAGATGTTGTGATAATATCAACTGTTGGAGTCGATGAAGATGAATGTTCTGACGTCATCACAAATCCAGCTAACGCTAATGCATACCTCACTTGGGCAAGGTGCTTAATCATATTCATATTATATTCAGAACTAATTATGTTATGACATTTGTATATTATCTTGTCGATGTTTTTGCAGAAAATGTTTATGGTTTTTGGGAGATGAAAGAATGCATTTGAAGAAAGATTCGATTTGGAAATCATTGATTCTCGAGGCTAAGGTTCGTGGATGTTTCTTTCAGGCTCATGAAAGTAAGGAGCTTGCAAAGGTCGTATTTGAAGTTCAGAAAGATCTTCAACAGCTTGATGAGTTATTTAGTGGGGAGAGTTCACTCTTTCAAAATACCACATGGAAGGTATGTAATTATGTTTTTTTTTTTTTCACTTCAAGTGCCAAGTATTAATGTTTTTTTTGTAAGTTATGATCATTTTAAGAATTAGTTTAATGGGTGTTGTTTGTTGCCCTTGTTGGTCCAATGATAATTCTAGAAACAAGGTTGAGTAAACATATCGGGTTTTTTACATTCTGTAAAGAAACTTAAATATTCTAATGAGATTCGGAAAATATAAAATTGATCTATATTTGCCATTTTATACAAGTTTCAATTACAAATATATATCATGAGGATAATCATCTATGATTTACGTTTCCCAAACGCAATATGTATAAATTTTTTCCCTAAATCTTCATGGGGGGCAATCAACAATTATGGATGTTAGACATCTTGTTCCTATTTTGTACATTTAGTTAATCATGTGCACTACTTTCGTTGCAGGTTTTATTTAGCAGCATGTTTACGACATCTTTTTCAAAAATTAAGTGTTTGGATACTAAAAAATTAGTACTTCTAATGCTTTTAAAGCTTTCTAGCGGTTGGCGCCCAAAAAGGAGTTATAATGCTGGTTCTATTGGTGAAAGCTCTTATGTTGAACTTATGAAAGAGTTCAAGGTTAAAGGATTGCACCTAATATGTACAATAGATATAATGAAGGAAACACATTATACTCAAGTCTTAAAGGTTTGGGATATTCTACCTTTTCACGAGATTGAAGGTTTAGTAACACGTTTAGAAAAGATCATTGGTATGTATACCAAGGAGTATATTGATTATTGTAAAGCAAGATGCATTCAAAGGTATGTTTTATTATTATTGTTTCTTCATGACACAAATCTTTTATATGAGAAGAAGTTTCTAAACTTTTTGAATTCACAGGGGTTCTGAGTACCGAGAGTATCCAATGAAATGGCTTGCGACATTTGAAATTAATCAGTATAAACGAACTGCTAACCGTTGTAATGAGATGTTTAAAGATGGTTCCAATGGAAAAGGCTGTATTGAAAATGCGAAGGTGTGTGAGAGTTTAACATTAATGAAATTTTACGCTTTGTCAACAGGGGTAGTCAATACTATTATTAAAGGATGTGATGGTGGGAATCTTGCGATTCCGTTTGAGTTAACAGAACAAGAGAAGAATGTTGTTTCATATGACAAAAGCAGCTTCATTCTTGGAAGGTCTGGGACGGGAAAAACAACCGTGTTAACTATGAAATTATTCCAAAATGAACAACTTTACCACTTAGCATGTGAGGGTATTCATGAGCAAATGGAGAGTAAGGAGGAGGCTAAGAAGGAAGTTTTGCATCAACTTTTTGTCACATTTAGTTCTAAACTTTGTTATGCGGTTCGACAACAATTTGGTGAATGGAAAAGGTTGGTAAATGAAAGATTTATATGTATGTCTCCTTTAGCATATTTTTTACCCACTAACATTTTGTAACTAAACAAGTAATGTTTCAAATCAAGTAATCAACAAGTGTAAAATAATCCAACCAACAATGTGAATATCTATTAAAGCTAACCGAATATAATGCTATTATGTTTAAAGATGTGTCCTTTGTTTTTTTGACTTTAACAAGAATGCCTGTACGTGTTTATTGTTTTTTTGGGTGTGCTTTAATCTATATCTCCAAAAAAAACATGTGAGTCGGGGGTCTCTTTAGAAGCAACCTCTCTATCCAGTCGGGAATATAGGTAAGGTTTGTTTTCATCTCACCCTCCCCAGACCATACTGCTTTAGTGGGAATCTACTGGGTACGTTTGTTTGTTATGTTTAAAGATGTGTTTTTTTCAGCATATTTTAATTTTCACGAGAGATTTTGAGATGTATCACATTTCTGATTTTGACTTTTTACGACAATTAGATTAACCTGTGGCGGGGGTTCATCATCTCAAAGCAGCCTAACTTCTATTGATGATATCAATGAAATGATGTTGTCTGAAGATATTCCAGATCATTTTATCAACCTTCCACAGGATGTATATCCACTTATTATAACATTCCACAGATTCTTGTTGATGCTTGATGGAACAGTGGGCACGTCATACTTCAAGAGATTTCCAAATGTTAAGCGTTTCATGTATGGGAATAAAACCAGTACAGAAAGACTGAAAGTCTTGGAACAATTTATGAGGTTAAAAGATGTTACTTATGAACGGTTTTGTTCAGCTTATTGGCCTCATTTCAACAGCAAGCTGACAAAAAATCTTGATGCATCCATAGTTTATACCGAAATAATGTCTGTTATAAAGGGTGGATTAGTAACAAAAAACTCCTCCAATGGATCGCTTCTTAGGGATGACTATGTTTCACTTTGTGATAGTCGGACTTCCATTTTCGATGCTCAAAAGAGAGATGCTATTTATTCTATTTTTCTTCAGTATGAGAATAAAAAAATAGAAAATGGAAATTTTGATGTGGCTGATTTAGTTAACGACCTTCATCAAAGACTTGAAGTGGAAGGGTACAAAGGAGATATCATGGATTATGTATATGTTGATGAGGTTCAAGATCTTTCAATGAGTCAAATTATGATTTTTAAATATGTGTGTAGAAATGTTCACGAGGGTTTTGCATTTTCGGGAGATACGGCTCAAGCTATCGCAAAGGGTATTGGCTTTAGATTTGAAGACATAAGGTGTTTATTTTTTACAAAGTTTCTTCTGGGTTCTGAAAAGGGAAAAATGTCAAAGATTTTTCAATTAAGTGAGAACTTTCGTACACATGCTGGTGTTTTAAATTTAGCGCAAAGTGTTATCAACGTTCTGTATCACTTCTTTCCTTTGTTTGTTGATGCTTTGAGGCCAGAAACTAGTCTAATTGATGGCGATTTACCTATTTTGCTTGAAAGTGACATTAATAACAATGCCATTAAATTTATATTCCAAAGAAGTGGAGATTGTTCTCAGCTGATCACCGGATTTGGTGCTGAACAAGTTGTTTTAGTTCGCGATGAATCACTTAAAGAGAAGGTAGTTGACATTGTTGGGAAGAATGCGCTTGTTTTGACAATCATGGAATCAAAAGGTTTAGAGTTTCAGGTAAATTCAGCACTATCCTTCTATGAAACTTATATGTTAAAGTTCAAACCACAAGTTTTTAACTATATTGCATGTTTTGTAGGATGTTTTGTTGTATGACTTTTTTAGTACATCCACTTTCTCAAGTGAGTGGAGAATCATTTATACATACATGAACGATAAGGATCTGCTCAGCTCGTCTTCTACAACGATGTCTTCATGTTTCGATATGCAAAAGCATGTTGTTTTATGCAGTGAACTGAAACAATTGTATGTGGCGATAACTCGAGCAAGGCAG
This sequence comes from Stevia rebaudiana, assembly GCA_009936405.2. Lineage (NCBI taxonomy): Eukaryota > Viridiplantae > Streptophyta > Magnoliopsida > Asterales > Asteraceae > Stevia > Stevia rebaudiana. The sequence continues at coordinate 5,945,005 of WOUH02000015.1, forward strand.
AGGTTATGGTTTTGTGAAAGCATTGGTTTTTCTGAACCAATAAATGATTACTGGAAGAAGTTGAGTCTAGTTAAAGTCAAAAAACTGAGTGATTCATTTGCTGATGAAATGCAAACTCCAAGCAGCAAAGATGAGTGGAGTTCACGAGGAGTTAAGGTTTGATATGTTTCAAACTTTAGGAAGCCGCTAAGTTGAGTTTTGGCAGATCTCTGATTACATATACTTTGTTTATTGCAGCTATTTTGTGAGAATAACTTTAGGATGGCGAAGATGTGCTTCGTGAAGGCTGGTGATAAACATTATGAAAAATTGGCTGAGGCCTATCATCTTCGTGCAATTGCTGGCAATGCGCGTGTTTCACACCTTGAAAAGGAGAAGTATCTAAAGGATGCTTCTGAGTTATTTATTTCTGTTGGTAAGAAAGAGATGGCAGCGGAGTGTTTCTTTGAAATAGAGGATTACGAAACGGCCGGTATTTTTCTATCTTTTTGTTTACATATTTGTTTAGCATGTTAATTCTTGTAAATCATGTTTTTTATTAAAGTTCATGGGTTTGAAAACATTCATGGCATTTGAACATGTTCAGAAATATTGTAAACAAAACGCTATTAATAATATGTAGATCTACGAAAATATTAAATAACTCGGTGTTTGTAGGAGGGGGTTTCGAGTCATCAAAGTAGTGAGGTATTGCATGTGTTGGTTAGTGCAATTGAGCTATTTGTTTTATGTCACTAACTGAGAGTCTATTGGCATGAAGAAATTTGGGATTTGAAAATTAGGTTCATAGAAAACATTCCAGTTTATTGCTACAGACGCTAATATTTTTTCGACCCATAATTAATGTAAATTTTGAAACCTAAATCCTTTTTCGAAATCAGAAAAAACTATATTCCTTTAAATAGGAAGATGATCACCATATGCTTCATTTTTGTTTTTGTTGTTTCCCACTTTCAGGATTAACTATATTGACTTAGATGACTTAAGTTGTTATGAACTATATTATGTTGTACCACGTTTTATGAGCATTTTATGTTATGTTTGTAAGCATACCCATACAATGTTGTTATTGCTGCATTGAAGCTCAATATTCAAAGAGTACCTTCACTATATGAATTTATATTAATAATGAACTTTTGTAATGCACAGGCTATATATACAAAAGTATATCCTTGTTGGAGAAAGCAGGGGACTGTTTTTATCTTGCAAGATGTTTTGAGCTTGCAGTGGAAGAATATGAGAAGGTTGGAGATTTTGGCAAGTGTCTTTCTGCATGTACCGACGGAAAATTATTTGAACTTGGATTCAAGTTGTTAGACCGTCAGGGAGAATGTGGCGATGCTAAGCTAAATTTTTTGCGTAAAGGGGCTCATTATTATTTTCGAAAGAAGGATTTCCAAAGCATGATGAAATTTGTACGTTGTTTTAGCGAAAAGGGAGAGATGCGGAAATTTTTGATTGAGAGGAAGTGTTTCGATGTACTTATATCTCTGGAAAAAGAGTGGGGGAATTTTGAAGAAGCTGCAATGGTGACGCATAAAGGTGCTCATTACTACTGTTCTATCAAGGATTTTGAAAGTATGATGAAATTTGTACGTTGTTTTAGCGAAAAGGATGAGATGCGGAATTTTTTGATTGAGAGGAAGTGTTTCGATGTACTTATATCTCTGGAAAAAGAGTGGGGGAATTTTGAAGAAGCTGCAAAGGTGACGCATAAAGGAGCTCATTACTACTTTTCTATCAAAGATTTCGAAAGTATGATGAAGTTTGTACGCTCTTTTAATGATATGGGTGAGATGCGAAGCTTCTTAGCTGAAAATAGGTGCCTTGATGAACTCATAATGCTAGAAAAAGAATGGGGAAACTTTGAAGAAGCTGCAAAAGTTGCAAGACTGAAACCAGATCCTGTGCTTGAAGCTAATCTTCTTCAAATGAGTGGACTTTATAAAGAGTCATCAATAATAATCTTGTGGCATGTATTTTCAAACTCTCCGATTTTTCAAAATGAAGAGAAACCGTTTGCACAAAGGGATGGATTACTAAGGATGGCTCGATCAAATGCCAAAAGAGACTCTAATGCTTTCTATCGATTCGTGTGCCAACAGAAAGAAATCTTGTCACATGGAGATACTAAAGAAGAATTATTAGAAAAAGGATTGGAGTTCATTTACTGTCATAAAGAGAATGTTTTCAATGTGAGGTTGGAGTGGGTCAAGACGGCTTATGAGATCAAGAAAGTTGCAAAAAACGTGACTGACATGATGCGTTCCTTTTTAAAATCAGTTAACAATCTTAACAAGCTATTATTAATAGATGAAATATGTGGCGAATTTGTAGAGGCTGCAAAGATAGGCGATGAAGATGGACATTCATTAGAAGCAGCAATGAGGAGACTTTGGTATGTTTTATTTGGATCTCTTTGGGCTTGTGGGAGAAAAGCTTGGCCATTGAAGGACTTCGAGCAGAAAACTGCGCTTTTAAAATATGCATATTCGTATGTGACGGAATTTTCCAGTTCACATGATTCTGCGTTGGTACACAGAGAGATCCAAGTATTATCAGGTGAAGAAATTAGCTTAGCCGATATGTGGACATATTTGAGGGAAACACCAAGAGAAAGAAGCCTTAGAATACATTTTTTGGTTTCCCGAAAAATTCTAGATATTCACCTATCCTCACATTGCAAGGATTATGCTAGTATTGAAACAATGATTAAAGATGAGAAGATTAAGCATTTAGAAAGGTCATTATTGGAAAACATTGTCTCTATTGAAGGCTTGATTTACTTTTGGAACTATTGGAAAGAGTTGATATGTGAACTAATCAGCTGGAGCTATACAAATGGCCAGAGTTGTGAAACAAACAAAATATATGGGGATTTTCTATTTAATTATTTTGGGGTGAGGAAGTATGATGTGGATAAGTATGGTGGATTTGTGGTACTAGATGTTGATGCACATTGGGTAAAACAAACGGGTGCTATCGTGATTAGAAACGGATATTTGTACATAATTAAGAAAGATCAATTTTCATCAGCGACTTCACGATATTGGTGTTCAGAACTACTTTTTGTTGCTGAAAAAGTGTGTAACAAGATTCAATCTCTTGTCTATTTAACTGAGAAAAACGTATCCTTACATCAGCAGACAAAAAATCTTATGTGTTTGTATGAAATAATGAATTCTTTGCAGAAGTGCGAGTTACCATATAGTAGGAATCGTGCTAGCTTAATTGTACATGACTACTTTCAACCATGTGTCAATCAGTTTTTTTATAATATCTTTCACGTCGACTGGAAACAAACACATTCGAAGGAAATGATATGTTTGAGGAGAAATGAAACGTTTATTAACATGCTAAATGAAGCAATCGATATAAACAGTAAGTCGCCAAAACATCTAACATGTGCCGTGAATTGGAGATCGTTATTTAATAACTTGATGAATGGTGATAATGATATATCATTTTCAAAAAATGAAGATCTTGCTATAAGTATACATATCGTATTGAAAGAGACGTTTCCTGCAGATTGGTTGAAAATGAATGACTTTATGTCACCAGCTTGCTTGTTGTATCTTATGGATCGACTTCTGATCTTGTCATCTTGCTTTCGCGGTTATGTTTTCACAACAAGATCTTCTTGTGTTGATTGGCTTAATTATAATGATTGGGAATCGCGCTACAATGGAGGTTGTGTTACAAGGTTGGAAACAATGATGAACATTCAACATTCTTTAACTTTAATGGTTAATGAAATGTTGAACTCCGAGAATGAATTGAAAGAATGGTTTGAAAGATTTAAGGAGCCGGAATCTTTGTATTTTGTTTTGGTATTGAGATTAACTGTTCTTCTATCGTTATGTTGTATAAATTCAGGACTGAATTCCGATAATCTGTTGCGTCAGCTGGAAAGTGCTTGTAATATATCTGTATTGCCGTATGAGTTCCGTATTGGACTTATTAAAGGTATAAAGGAAAACTGTTTGGTTGATGCTGTTGGTGTGGTCTGTAAAAAGATTGATAATCCTCTTGTCGTTGTGAGTTTGAAAGAAGATTTTTCAGTGGCAACATGTCAAGATGCCAAATTTCTGAACATGGAAAACATGAAATCTGGTCGTGAATCGATGTTAGAAATGTTATTATCTTAAGAAATGAAAGGTTGTATTTTGATTGTGTACTTGATGTATGGTATCTTTAATTTTGTGTAGTTGATGTATGGTAAGTTAAAACCATCAAACCTGTTAAATGTCTTTTGTATGTTTGTATTGAACTTGCAAATTATTAAGTAATCTTCATTATGTTTAAATTTCTGAAGGTAGGTGGTATTTGTTTAATGTTAATGTTAATCTTAATGCAAATTAGTTAGTATATATATATATATATATATATTTTTTAAATGAGCCGGGGGTCTCTTTCGGAGCAGCCTCTTTATTCTTACGGGATAAGAGTAAGGCTTGTCTTCATCTTACCCTCCTCAGACCC
>WOUH02000015.1:5951651-5972254 GCA_009936405.2 Stevia rebaudiana
AAGGTAGGCTGATTGGGATGGCATCAAGAGATGAAGACTATTAGTTAGTCGTTGAATATTATGTTGTATAGTTTTGGCATTTGATGTAACTTAACCTTTTGAAATTAATAAATAAGTCTTTCGCTATTTATCTTTGTTTGCCATGTGTTCTTGTGTAGATCCAAATGTGACTGGATTCTGGGGATTTAGGGTGTCACAAAAACTATATATTAACTAGTTTTATAATATATATAAATGCATATATATGTACAAAATCAAGAAAGCTTATGGATACGAAGTGACTGGAATACTGGATTGGCATTGTGAAGATCTGATTAGGGTTTCTGATTTTCATCTATCTCAACAAGGTACATATTGACTATATAAACAAATTTATTTTAATTGCCCCACATACTTACTTAAGGATTACCAAATCAGCTAATTACCTGTCGTAGGGTCATGCAAAACCTAAACAAATTACCTATAGCAATGGTAAGTCAGGTATCGTATCCACGAGGAGCATGTGGTTAGTGTTAGTTTGTATTGCAAATTTTATAATTTATCTAATTGGTTGAAAATTAAATCTGATTGCTTGAAGGTTTGATTTAAATTAAGAAAACAAGAATGAAATTAAGGTTTGTAAACAATTTATGAGAAACAGTTATTCCTCCAGGATTTCGGTTTATAATTGAATTCATAAGTTAGTTTTCATATTGGGAAAACCACATAGACATGATTTTGTTAGTAATGTGATTGTGACAAACAAGGACCATTTGCTTCGATTGCAAAACAATGGAAGATTGTCACCAATTTATCAATTAAAAATTACTCAAACCAATTCATAACCTAATATATCCTAATTACTAGAACTCTAAGGAATTGAAAGGAAATTCATAAAGTTTAAGAAACAATCAGTTAGTTACAATCATTCAAACTAACAATTAACAAAAAGCATCGAATGTTTAGATTGCAAATCTCAAAATACAAGAGAAAACTAAATTAATCATCCAACTTACAAAAACCGTTCACCCGGAGGAAACCCCGAAAAAATTAGCCACTCATCTTGATGATTTGATCTTCAAAACTAAGTTAGGATTGCATGATTTGTGATTCTATGATGTTTGGATGGCTTGGAATGGTGAAAAACCTTCAATTTTGGGGTTTTGGTTCGTCCTTTTGCGTCCCCGGTCGAACAAGAGTGAGAAAGATACCCAAAAACCTAATTTTTGGGTTTAAATACGATTTCCAGCGTCCCAGGGCCGTAGGCTACGGCTCTAGAGTAGCCTACGCTCGCCAGTTTCTACTCCGTTTTTGGTCCCGTAAAAACCCAAATGCTCATAATTTAATCCTCTATCTTATTATCATATTTACTTTTCATTTCCAATCACTTTTGTGTCGCCTTAATTGCATCCAATCTACGCGTTTAACCTGCAAAACATAAAATTCGTATAATTATAATTCTAAGCATTTAGACATACAACCACTCATATATATTGACATTAAGCATACATAAAACACATTCCAAAGCCCATCCATCAGCACTAAAAACCCAATTTCTTAGAATATTGATGAAAGGAGATGAAACTCCTATTGCATATTTGACCCGAACCATGAAATACGCCTCTGCTTATCTAATATTGGTGAACCTATGAAAGATAAGGATCTGGTTATGCTCACCATCTCTGGGTTAAGAGATGAATACAATGGTTTGAAATCCAATCTTTTAGCTCAACACCCGCCAATTACGTTTAATGAATTGCACGGCCTCTTATCTGATCATGATTATATGATTAATAAACCCAATCCTATTACTGCTGCTACCACTCAATAACAGCCTGCAAACACTACTACTTCTCAGCAACAACTTGCAACTCTCCAACAATTGGCAGCCCAAATGGTTATCAACTCAAGCCGACCCAACAGCCTTAAGCCCTCCATGTTTCTCGTACATAAGATAACCGCGGAAATCGTCGTAGAAACTTCCGAGGGAATTCCTGTGCCAACTACAATCGGACCCGTGACACTAACCAATGTGGTTCCGGTCGGCAGTTTGCTTGTGCATCGACCCACACATGGTATATGGTCATTGTAACCGTTGTGGCATCGGGCACCTACCATCGCATTGTCCAAATCAGTTTGTCCCTCGGTCAGCCCCAACTCAATCCCAAGCAAAGTTTGCAACTTTTTCAGAAACATGTTTAACATCAGGAACTGACACTGGTGCTAATAGCCATAGCACACCTGAAAATTAGTTAAAAAGATGATTTTACAACTTTATGTAAGATGTAAGCACCAATGATTCTTAGCTCAAGTGGTAAGGAGGAGGTCCAGACTTGGGCTCTTTTTTTGGAAGGTCTCATGTTCAACTCTTTGCTCTGGGCATTCTTATAACTGAGAGAAGGTGCACATCAGATTGAGGTCACCGGTTTGAAACTGGGGAGGGGAGAGGGTTTACGGATTCCACCCGATTCCCGCTTATCTAGGTGGTATGGTCTCACGGAGGTTGAGAAATCGGCCTTGGCTACATCGCTGGTTACCGGTGGCTACCACCCGAGATCCTTTGTTGTTATAAAAATAATGTAAGATGTAGGTTGTGTTCCCGAGTTCACTTAAGGAGAGAAAGGAAAGGTAGAGGAAGGAAAGAGAAAATTGTTTGTGTTCCAGAGTTTCATTTAACGAAAGAAAAGAAAGGAAAATAAAATATGTCGTGTTCTCGAGTTTCACTTAAGGAGAGAAAGGAGAGAAAATGGAAGGAAAACTAGACAAAATTCTTTAAGTTTCTTTTCCTTTCGATTTAGAAGGAAATAAAAGAAAAGTTTCCATTCTTTTCTTTTCATTTTTTTACCTCTCTCCTTCCATTTTCTTTCTTTTATCTTTTTAAGTGAACTCGGGAACACAGCGGTAAACCTATATGGCAACTAGAGATAGACATGGATTAAAGCCATGGAATTTTTATATATGTTGTGGAGTATAACAAAACTGGAAGATCTAGGCGAAAACATCTAAAATCGGAGTTGTGAATATTTTCTAGAAAGTAAACCGTATAAAAGGCACAAAACAAGAAAAATAGAAAGATCATACTTAAAGATTTTCAAAAAATTTTAAACTTTACAGATTTCTTATAATGATAAAATATGTGTCACAACCAAATTCTATAAGCTTTGAAGTTGTGTAGCTATAGTTTCTAAGAATAAACCATTAAATCATGTCAAAATGGAAAATCTTAGAAATACTTTTTAAACCTATACAAATTTCAGGAGTCCTAGAATGTAAAAAAACATATATGCGTTTTTGACATTTTTAACATTGTTGAAAGTGTTTAAATTTTTTTTCCGAATTTTAGCTATTGAATAATAAGATTTAATAAGGGTTTAATAGAGAAAAATACTTTTACTTTGAGAAAATACCAAATATTTTACAGTAGATTTTAAATGATGAAAAACCTAAAAAATAATTTTCAGAACATTTGAATTTTATTTACTATGATTTTGTATTTTTGGATATTAAACGATAGTATAAAAATACAAAATTAATGAAATAACTTAAAACGGATTTAACGAAAAAATAAAATATTGGTCAAACAACAAGTTTAACACCCTACGTACCTGAAAGCATCGCCTTTTGCAAGTAATATTTTGCAAGCATCGCCATTTGAGAGAATTACTGATGACCTTAAAGAGAGCTTGATCTTAGTAACAACCAAATAACAGATTCCTCCAAAATCATTTGGTCAACTTCAGAATTTAAAACCAAACTAAACTTGATCGAAACCCACTTGTCGAAGATTGTAGTTGAAGGAACTGGAACTAAAGTTGTTAAAAGTTTCATGATTAAGTGGTGGCTTCAGAATTTTGCTGCAGAGGCGTTTGGAAGAAGGGAATGTTAGGAATCATGGTGGATGGTTGAACAAATATGGTCAATTCATATTTTTTTGGTCAAAATAAATCTTCTGGTTCTAGGGACTCATACTTGTAAATTTGTAATATTTGAAAGTGAAGCTTGATTTTGCTTTTGAATGAGGTGAAATTGTGTGCATGGTGTTAAATTATGATGCATAAATAAGTAATGATAGAATATAATGTTATTTCTTGTTTTGAAATTCTAATTGCTATTATTTATTACTTTAAGATTAGTAATCTGTGTCCTTAAAAATCCCTAGGGCTGTTTGTTTACTTTTTAACAGACTCTTAATGGTTTAGACCTCTTACTGGTTCAACACTTAATGGTTCAGACTGTTTGTTTCACGAGCAGATGTTGAACGATTCAGACATTTGCCTCTGAATGGTTAAGCATTATACCAAGTCTTAATAGTTAAAATATGCTATCTGAATTGATCAGACATTTGTCTCTGAACGATTAAGCATTATATTGCATCTTGATGGTTCAGACCTCTTAATGGTTCAACACTTAATGATTCATACCTCTTACCGGTTCAGCACTTATCTATTCAGAAGTTGCCAAACAGCCCCTATGTCTTCCTGTGTCAATTGAGTGAAGATACTATACAATTAAACAATGTGTGTGGGCAACCAAATAGATTACATTACATAAGCATATCAAAGTTGAACCAAATACAATAAACCTCTAACTCACTCAGTTTGACATAAATCCAAGAGATCGAATACATGTTCAAACCATCATAAAACAAGTTAACAAAATACAAAATAAGTTAATAGGTGTGACCAGCAGCAACGGGTGTTGAAAACCTGTACATTAAAAAATGGTGTAATGAAAACCAATATGAATAAACACACAAAATTCGTAACCTCCACCTCAAGGACAGAGGGTGTTTAAGCTTTTTCATAACTATTTCGATAATTTGTTAAATTTTTTTTTGATAAATTCAGAATAAGTACTGATGGATTTTTATAATAAGTAAGAGCATTTACCTTATTTATTTTTGTCTCCTCTTCATTTGGGGATTGTTTTTATGGATAATGTCTTCATCTTTTCCATGAAACGTTCAGTGGCCCAAAAACCAGTACAGAAGGCTGTGCCATTTTCTAAGTCCCATTTCTTCGTTACAACTACAAAAAAATAATAATAATAAATAAATTAATGAATTAATTATAATTTTCTTTTCGTTAGTTTCTCTTCCATCTACTCACAAGAAATAGTTAATCCCTAATAACGAAAATTCCCTCTAGCTTCTCCTAAATTTTCCATTATAAAACAAAGACTTCTCCTAAATTTGGAGATGAAGATTGGAATGAAACTTTATGTTTTTTTCATAACCATGACATGCTCACTGCTTCAGAAATCACAAATCAAAGTTTGAAACATATAAAAAACTCAACAGTTTGAGAAATGAGAATTTAGAGTTAAACAAACACAAAAGGTTAAAAAAATGGTGCATTTTGTAATGAAACTTGTCCTCAACAAGCAGATTACAATAAATTAATCAAAACCATGTAATGAAAATCAAATCAGTAACTGTTTCATTAAATTACACGTCAACTTTTACACCAAACATTGGACATGTACTGATACAAAACAATAAAAAACGATAAATTTCATATCATAGCAAGTCTTCAGATAAAAAAAGAATGGATTTTTAGATAACTAACAGCAGCATTTATAATTACCTCTTCGATCACAACCCATGTTCCTCCTTTGGATAGCTTCGGCTGTAATATCTGACCATAAGTTGAGTCCTTTGGTCCACAACGGATCGTCGGTGTTGTTATGGTATTCAGCTGATCTGAGTGCATCTCTCCAAATTCGAAACCTGTACTCTTTCTGTTCAAGGCTGGAATATGATTTGTTATGTTCAATCGCCCATTCTTCGAACAGTGTTTTCAGTTCATCGTTCGTGCACCACCCGGAGAACCAAGAGGAACCTACGATGCGATGCGATGCGATGCGATGCGATTAATAACACAAAGTTGTTTTCACCAAAAATCGATTATTATGCTATTATTATTAACACATGAAATACAGTTCATACCTTTTGATTGAGTAATCGGAGGGGAACCGATGAACCGACGGAGGGGAATTGATTTCTTCCATAGTAGGGCCATTATTTCGGCGGTGGAAATTTTAGTCTAACGTACGTAGGTGGTAGGTAATGCTAAGTGTTCAACTACGTAAAAGCCCACCTGCTTCTGCTTTTGTAGGGGTGAGCAGTTCGCGGTCCGGATCGTTTAAAAACCGAGGACTGACCCGTGATAACCGAACCCAACCCATCTAGGCATTAGTCGGTCCGGTCTGCGGTTCTTGGAAAAGACCCTAATCGGGTTTTGGTCCGGTTCCGGTCCTTACCCGACGGGTCGCGGTCCAGACTGTTTAAAAACCGATTATATTAAAAAAAATATATTGATTTTGTATAGATTTATAAATTATTTTGGACTTTTTATGACATTTTAGATTTTGGTTGCACTTGGTAATTGGAATGATGTTTTCTAACTATTCTGGACGTTGAATTAAACTTTTGGTTTCATTATGGATGCTTTGATTTATATAATTATCATGTATGCTGCACTTGTATGCGTATAAATTAAAAAAAATTGTTCTACTTCCCATTTTATTCCAGCACGTTCAAGTTTCCAAGCCCAAATGAGCCTCTTTTTTTCAGCAAAAATTTATGTGGTCCGACCCGTTTACCAGCTAGAACCGGCCCGTTTACTCGGTTTCGGTCCTACTACGGGTCGGTCCGGTTCCGGACCGTTTCTTTAATCTTAACCCGTAAGAAATAAAAGCAATTCGTACGGTTATGACGGAATCCAAAGCTTAGTATGTTTGACAGAATATTACAGAAACCGACTTTCATTCATTTGATTCAATGATTCGCTTCATCTTTCGCAACCAACCCACCATTTTCAGAGCACTGATTCTCCTAAATCTCCTACAATTATTCTTCCGGTTACCATCATCCCTACAAATTCACGACAACCGATCAATTCCGCATCACACCGCTTGCAATTCCAACCCAATCGCATCTCCGATGCCTGCAAATCCCCAAAAAAAGCTTCAGAGGCTACCGCACGTTTTCAGCCAGGTTCTCGAGCTCCCTCTCCGATCACAAGCCAATGTTTTCATCGAAGATAGATACGATTGCTTCAGATTCACGGCGAATGTTGATAGTAACGCCTTTGCCGGACCGGTGAGGGCTTACGCCGTGAAGATTCATCCCGGCGTGACGAAAGTTGTTGTTAGGGGAGGAAATAGCGCCGGAGAAGTGGAATTGTTGTTGGATAGATTGGGAATTGATGTGTGGAGATTTAGGCTTCCGGCGACTACACAGCCGGAGTTAGCGACGGCGGTTGTTACGGGGAAAAAGCTTGTTGTTACGGTGCCGAAGGGTGGTCGGAGTATCGCCGGCGGTGAGAGGGAAGTTTGGGGCGGTGGCAGGGGGCGTCTTGTGTTTGTATAGTAAATCAATGTAGTGGTTTATTTTAGATGGTATGTATTTTTATAATTGAATAATATTATATCGCTTGGATTTTTGCTTGTAGAAGGTGATAAAAGGCATAGTTTAACCTCATTCGAATGCTGTTAGAATTTGTGGTAACAAAGAGATGATATTGTTATTCAAATTAACAAAGATATGTTCCTCAAGATGGTTAATAAAAACTAGTTATAATTTTTCCAATGTCAGAATACTACTTTTTCTTAGTATCTACTTCTAATAATGATTTTATAAAATGTTACATGTCAACGCCTCCTAATTTATAAGATTTTAAATAAATCAAATAAATTTTTGTTTAGAATGTTATAAAATGTAATTTTCTGATACGGTTTCGCAGCCAAATGGCTCAAGAACGATTGATAAATCAAAGACTAACAAAGAACTCAAAGTTCTCCAATAATACTCAATTCACTTCAACTAAACTGATATAAAACCTAAATTCAAGTGTTTAAATAGAAAACATTCTAAACAGATAAATACTAAAATTCAAATAAACAAATAAAGATAAACTATAATTTAAATTAATAGATAATATGATAATACTGTATCATACTCCCACTCTTAAAAAAACTCGTCCTCGAGTTTTGCCTTTTGATTCAAGCCACCTGGGTCGAAAGGAACATTAATCATATTCTTATCCATCATGACCCGCCTGCACAGTTTTCTTTCATGGATCATCGTCTTGTTGGGCTCTTGTCTCTCGTCTAGCCACGGGTCTATTGGGTTATCTGGTCGCATCAGGTTCTTATGTACTACCATTTGGGCCGACTTTTTTATTGTTATGTTCACCATTATCAAATCGGTGAAGCCCCTCATAATGAGTAGTTGCTTGTTTTTTTGTAATGGGACTAGAACCCATCTTACGTGAACTCCACTGGAAAGTGTATGCAAGCGATTTATTGAAGCGAATGACATATGGCCATTACTATTCAATTGTAGGACATTAACTGAAGGCCCACGTTTTTTTTTCCGGGTCGGTGAGGTGATGCTAAGATCTACATCATGAAAATTGGTCTTACCACAAACAACCGTGATCTTTTCATTAAAAGAGTAATCTATTCGATTTTTAAAATCCAATATATTAGGAATATTATTCAAATCACCTACCATGTTATTTGGCAAAAATGTTGGATCTGTTGTGGATGACCAAAACGTACGAATAGTAGCCGATTCACCTAAAACCACCATTGAGTTACCCCTTTCTTCAACAGGAACATTCTTGAGAACCACCTCATTCATACCAACAGTTGAAAATGATGGGATTAGAATATCGGTACACATCTTTGTGATATCAGTTGCTTCTTTAGCTAGGGGCTCATTATATATAAACGAACAATTATCTTCTTGAAGCGGTTCGGAATTGGCAACCCCGTTTAAGGCTTTTGTAACCCATAAATAATCTTCTTTGCTCACCTCTTCATCTCCATAATCATCGAAACAAGGAGGTGAGAGATAGATATCGCTACAACTTCCAAGATCCTCCTCCTTCCCATGGTTCTCATCCCCGATGAAAGCTTCTAGGTTGGTTTCTTGAAACTTGCAACCCTGTGAACTGAATAAGACTCGATCGCTGCCTCGATCGGCGACTCGGCGATTGAGATGATGATTCACTCCACAAACACATGGTCCGGGAATAGCTCTGTTGTTGCCTCGGTAGGCAAATCTACAAGCCAGAGGGTCTTCGCTTCCACGTCGAGCCATTTGAGAACCAAAGCTCTGAATACCAAATGATACGGGAACGCAACCAAATGGCTCAAGAACGATTGATAAATCAAAGACTAACAAAGAACTCAAAGTTCTCCAATAATACTCAATTCAATTCAACTAAACTGATATGAAACCTAAATTCAAGTGTTTAAATAGAAAACATTCTAAATAGATAAATCCTAAAATTCAAATAAACAAATAAAGATAAACTATAATTTAAATTAATAGATAATATGATAATACTGTATCATATAGTGAATAATATAAATATATGGGTTGAATAAGACATATTAAATAGTTACTAACTAAGATTTGCTTCAAATATTAAAGTTAGTATATGGTATATGTCCTATAACTTTATTGTTATTTGTATAAAATTCATTGTGTCACCCATTTGATGTAACGTGAAAATGACAATCATATTTCTTTGCATTCTTACAGGTACAATATATGTTTCATATCATTTCTCATTTCATACCCGTTGCAATCTTATGAAAAAACGTATACAAATCAAACACATGTCTAATCTCATCATCATAATATAAGTATTTTCAAAGGAAAGGAAACAATGATTCTTTAAGATTAAAGTACAACATATTTAAGCCAGTGAATGTTTGATCATTATGTATAACTGATGATTATATTGTTCTTCCTCCGTTCATTAAAAGCACAACATATAGTCATATATACAATTGGTGTTTGAAAAAAAAAGGAAAAACATCCTTCTCCCTTCTCTGAGTTCATATGTCAAATTGATTCTTATTCTCAGATTTTTTATCTTTACAAACGACTTTCTCAAGCATTGTTATTGTGTTTTGGGTATGAAAGGCGTAAAAATTTGTTTGAAGCAACCATTTAAATCCGCATAATAGATTTTTTTTATCAAACTTCTCAACCGGGAACTTCATATCATCAAAACATTTTTCAAGTAACAATTGGCAAAGAACCCTAATGCATGCCTCTTCACACTTCATATCATCCTACATAAGTGTATAAATTCCTACAGTTAATAAACATCGGTGTGCTTAAAATGATCATAAATCTACATCGTAAAATGGACACAAAATGCAAATTAATTGCTTAATCAATATCGAATCCATTATCCGTTACCTCAATATTAGCAAATGTTATCTCGGGCTAAACCATCCAGAATCCAGCAAAGTGTACACGCTACTCACTCATGAAGCAACATGGCGCCAAAAGGATTGAGTTTCCAGCAATTCTTTCATCTTTTATATAATTAATTAAATAAATCCTGAAAGGGGTTAATACCTCAATTAAGAGTCTTCATCGTTGCCATCATAATCCTCACTCTCATCTTACAGGAAAATCCATCTTCAACAGGTTTTTTTATTTTTAAAAAAATTGGGTTTAAGATTAAGTTAAATAGATATATAAAATAAACTTGCTTAATGTAAGAGATTATAGCACATTTTTCATGTAGAATAACAATTAATAAAATTGCTATCAGTATCCTCACTCTTTCAGGTTTGCATATGCAAAACATCAAAATAAATCATATGAAACAATATTTTAATATCAATAAAAGATTATACACACACACACACATATATATATATAAAATAAAATAAAAAACAACACATATTTATGTTCACCTGCAAATCTCTGGCATTTAAAAAGATGTATCCCAGCACCAGGTGTATGTATGAAGCACTTTTTTGTAGTACATGCATTAGAAAAATTAGTTTAAATACATATTACTTGTAAAAGAAACTTTTTAGTCGCGATAAGAACAAGGGTAGGACCAGGAATTTGGGCATTGAGTTAGATTGCATGCAAACAATTCATCCCTATGCCATTTTGGTCAAAAACCTTAAATCAAATTGGAAATTTATCAACACAAATACATTCTACCTGTTTGACCCAAGCCAAAAAGACACTTTTTTTTATATATTCTTGAGACAACCTTCAGTTTCATATGACCACATTAAACAAATAATTGAATTAACCCCCTTACACTATTTGCCTTTGGTAGATGTCTTTTATTTAATCTATAAACACATATGTAGCACTACTAATTTTTTGAATTCTAACATTGTTAGATACAATGTACAAACTCTTTAGTACCAATTCCCATGATCCATGGTCTCCTTTCTTTTCTCAAAATCTAATATGAGCATTCCCTCAACTTATACAACCAAGACCTATTAATTTTTAGCATGAAAGTTAAGAACTCAAACACAACATCCTACCAATACACACTAGATAAATCTAATGTATGAAAAGAGAGTTGTTTACATATCTAGCCATAATTTTAGTTTGTTAAACCTTGAATTCAAACTACATCAAAGAATCACATGACAACAAATTGTAAGAATGTATATTACAACAATCAAGTTCTAGTCTAAAGCAATGATTATTAATCAAAAGTTTGGAATCCACATCATCATCAACACGAGAATCCCCCTTTCTCTCTCTACAACTGATCATCCAACTATTATGATATCAATCACTTTATGAATTGTGATTTTGATTATCTTTCATAAAACTCAACTACATTGATTTTAACTTGTTATTTTCAAATTAAAGCAAAATCAGAACGCATTCACTTGATTTCATGCCCTAATTTTTACAATGTTGTAAGTTTGGTGGTATATATCAACGCATGATGTATACCACATCAAGAACAGAAAATAGCAATTACGATAAAAGGGAAATAACATAGGAAAAGCCACAGCTGTCCAAGAATTAAAACAAAAAAACACTGACATAAATTCGGATTCATAGAACTTGATGAGTGATGATGAAGCCTGATGAACATTCGACTTTGGATGGAGAAGGAGATAGAAATCAATGAACTCACCAATCGTTTTTACCCGGGAAATCGGTTTGATTGAAGCATTTGAGTTCTCTTCCTTTTTGATTTACGTATGTAGCAATTGAATGAAGGAGAATTGAGGATTTAAATCCGTCTGAAACAATCATGTGGAATACGACCGGACGAATGGCGGACACCTCGCGAAATAGGTTAACAATACGCATCTAAATTAAAAATTTTAAAAACATAATATAATCTTTTGAATAAAATCACACAACTCGACGCTTCTCAATTTTATAGGTCATGTTGTGGTATTGATAAACATTAATTTATCTTTTTTTATTAAAGTAGATAGATAGGTTATCGACTTCTAGAGATAGAAAGATTCAATTAGAGGGAGAGTAATATGTTAAATCTTAGCATATCTTTATTACGAGATAATCAGTAATTAGTAACAATACTGTTAACCTGACGACTACTGTTAGTTAGTAAAAACACAAAAAGACAGCTTTTTAAAAGTAAAAGTTACAAAATGACCTTGAACTATTATTGCTGCTAACAATACTCCTCCTCTAAAAACGATTCTTGTCCCCAAGTGTCACACCATGCCGCCGGCGTTATTCACCAGTATGAAAATTGTTTATAAGCACATGATTTCTGTTAAAGTGTCATTATATTAAATATCAAATCTCAATGTTTTACAAAGAAGGAAAACATGTCAAACAAGTTACATTCAAACCAGATGAAATTAATCTAATCCAAAGTCTTCTATGTCTTAAGTGGTCATCCACGTCAAAACTTAAGTAACACCTAAAACATTAAGAAAAGTGTCAACTACGCGAGATAGTTGGTGAGCTACATAGGTTTTATACCCATATTTAAAAAATAATACATATGTATAAGCATCAAGAATAAAGATACGCAGTTCATACTTTCACATGCAATACTAAGGTATATATGCAAAAACACACATAACAGACTACCGTGCATTCAACCGTTAAGTATACCAAAACAACATCCCAAGTATAAGTAACACGTTTTTCATTATGCACAGTCATCGGCAGGGCGGGCATGGTTAGTCCTCACATATCTACGACCGTTACATATCGGCTTTTTACAGCTAATGAATACACACGAAGAATACAATACTTGTCACAATAGTTTTTAAACACATGCACAAAGTAACATGTTACAAGTAGGAGAATTGCAAGAAAATATGAATAAGAATAAAAATGTTTACATGTTTCACCCTATTTTTAAAGAATTAAAATCACAAAAAAGAGGCTACGTAACTCACCTTGACAATAGGGAGTTCGCGATGACAAGCATAAGTATAATAATCTAAGGATGTGTATACCTCAACAAATAAAAATTGTGTAATTCATCAAAATAAAATTTTGTTGGAAGTAATAGTACAAGAATGTTATGTGAATATAGCAATGTTACGATGAGTATCAACAAATTCCCTAAATAAAGACTTGAGTAACCTCCCAGGTTTTCCCCTCATGTGTTTATGATTATGATTATGATTATGATTATGATGTTGATTTCTGGTTTCAACATAATCAGTTGCTGCATCACCCAAAACCTTAACCCAAACCCCTGCTAAAGATTCAGCTTCCCCTTGTCTTAAGTATTCACCAGGAAGACTCTTCAACTGCAATCGAAATAAAAAATATATTACTTTACTAGTAGTAGTAGTATTCACACGAGAAAAATAAATAACTAAATAAATAAATACCGCTGCATGGAGCCATCCATGCAAAGAATTCCAACATAAAGTAGACCTCCACTTTGTTTTGTCGCTATAACTGCATACTGCCGCCAGCTGTTGCAAAAGAGTCGCTGATTTGTGAACCTACATTTGATTGATTACCCAATTAATTTCCATTTGTTGCCTGCCTGCCTGCCTGCCTGGTAATATTAATATTAATATTAATATAAACCTACCCTTGACATTGCTGAGACACCAAGTAAAGCATATACCACATTTGATACAATGCCCTCACCGCTGTGAGATATTACGTGAACTGCCACTGCCACTGCCACATCATCAGAGTTACATTCCACCAACCAACTCAGGCTAACCTCTAGGAAACCTAAATAAAAAACAACATGATGATGTTGAAAAATAAAACATGTGTTATTTGAAAAATAAAATAAACACTCACTCACATGACATATAAGACATCGCTGCAAGTGCTGCTCCACGGTGCATAGCTGTACAGCATATGGCTGCTTTCTGTAAGGAAACCTCAACAACCTCACCACAAGAACCTACTACTTCCTTTGGAGAGTTGTGAACAAAGATTGATGTGAAATTACAATAAGCCTCAACAAGATCCGGCTCTTGATCACAAACATATGAAGAATTCAAACCCATTATTGAGGATGCATTTGTAAATCTTTCAAGCATACTGATAAACAAGGATCCATATTCTTCTTTATTACCAAATTCTTCTAAGATAACAGAAGCTGTTTTGATGTAGCACTCGTGTGTTGGAAACAAACTAAAATTTGTTGATAAATAATCTAAAACTTTTGGCAACAGTGTTGCAAAATGATGTCCTGCAGACTTGATTGTTTGTGAGAGAGCCTTGCATGCTGACATGGATAAACTTGTATTCTTCATGGCCTCGGCCTCTGCCTGGAAGAATTTCTCAAGCAGAGGCCAAAACATTTCAAGAATCATTATTAAAGAATTCTCTTTATCATCAAGATTACTGAAAACCGTTCCTATCCTGAACCATTTCACATTTAGATAAGATAGATAGATAGATAGATTATTCATATGTTCAATCACAAACCTGAAAAAACCCCTTGCTGCAGCTAGTTGCCTATGATCCCCCTCAAACTATATTAAAAGACTTGGTTATTTACTTTTTGCAGACATTATTATTAGAAGAAGAAGAAATCAAAATCTTACAAGTTTCTCAATACATCCTAACCAAGGAGCAATCATTTTAAGTAATAAACTGTTTCTTAATTCCATGTTAGGAAGGCATCCAATTATCAACGTAATACCACCAATAACATCTTCCTCATCTTCCAGAGGTAAGTGCCACATGTCCAATCCCTGGGAGGTTATATTTTTAATAAAATAGGATATCTTTTATGTAAAGAAAATACTAACCAACCTCTGCAATCCACATTAACATTTCCAAACTTGAAGGTTTGTGCATAACTGCGATAGCATCTTCACAAAACTTCCGGAAGGCAGTTGCACATGCATGCGAGCATAAAGGTTCTGACATACCAGCTGCAAAAAATAAGCTGAAAACAAGATATCAGTTATATAAGGTTGAGGATGTTTCTATGCATTGCATTTTACCAATAAGACATAATTCATGAGTGCAATAATCATATCATAAAATAAATATAATTCTGGTGATCAAATTTTCCTTACAGCAATGGTCTGGCATTAGTTATGTAAGAAGACATCCACTTGGAATAAGAACCAATAACATCTGCAAGTGATCTATGTACCTAGGATAATCCAAGTAAAATATATAATATTTTAATTAAAGGGATTAAAATATATATTATCCAAGTAAAAACAACATACAATGCACATAAAGCCCTTTGGTTCATATGACGGTCTGTCACACAAAATTGTCACCAAGTGCAGAACCACAGAGAGATCAAATGTTTGGCCTTCATGCGGTACTACATCAGCCACCTGGTTGGTACACATGAATTATTATTTTATTTTTTATTTTAAAAAAAAAGAAAAAAAAAAAAAGAGAGAGATATACAGCACAGCCAATCTTATATATTTTGTATTAGTGCAACTGACCACATTAAGAGCATACATTCTGGTTTCAACCTCCTTCCAAGGAATTTGTAGATTTGAAGACAACCAGCCACCAGAAAAGATCTGATACAACATTATATATTAATAATAATAATAATAATAATAATAATAATAATAATGTAATGTTTTGTATATGGAATATATATATATAGATACCTTTTGCAGATATACAGCAGAAGTTAAAAGGTGGCAAATGTCCACGAAAAGCTCCACTAAGTTCAACCTAAACTGAGCAAGGCCATCTGGCAAGTCCCTTGTGTATGTTGAATCATCATCATCATCTACCTACACACATAAACATAAACATAAACATAAACATAAACATAAACATAAACATAATTCATAGATAATCTAATGGACTTTATTTTGTTACCTGAGAACGCATCAAAAGAGCATCAAACAATGCTGAAAACACTGGGGAAAAAACATCTTTCACGTTGTTTGTGTCCATTCGAACAATGTTGCTTGCAAGACTACACCTACAAATATTCATCTCAACTTCAGAACTGTCTGTGTATAACTACTTTTTCCAATATTCACCTACCAGAACTGCAAAGTTGAGTCTGCAATCTCCCAATCTTGACTTGGAAAAGACACACAACTGCCATTGGAATTTGAAAATACCATTTGTTATTGTATTGGAATGTAAAAAGACTAAACTACCCCTTAAATTTGAAGTGGGCATGGTTATGTTTGTACATCTAATATAAAAAGGCAATTCTGACCTTAGAAGTGCATCCACCAGCATAAGAGCTTCAGAATGGGCTTCTATAATCAAATTTGGAGCCTATAATCAGTATATTACAAGATTTTTTATCACTACAATATATTTCTGAAACATAAACATAATATATATATAATTTAATTACTTACAGCCTGACCGATCTCCGACATTAAGCATGCAATGCCACTTATAACTTTTTCATCTCCACCGCTAAACGCCTGAAGAAGAACCTCTTTAATAAATCCTACTTTGCATAAAAGAACTTGTGGCAGTCCCTGAAGAAATTCAAATTTATCCAAATGTTTCATTTAATATCAAACCAGGAATAATATTCCTGTGCCCTTGTGTGAAATAATTATATAACATTTTTTAAATTAAAAGAAAAAGGTTTTTAATGATTTTATATTTATGGATTATGCATACCTCATGCCGACCAACGAGCTCGATCAAAACCTCAATTGCTAAATCAAATGAGGATGAAACCTACAAACACTCAGGAGAAAGTAAAGTAAGTTGAATAAGTATATCCTTGAGTTTATAAAAAAGCTTTTTTACCTGCAAAGAGTTGAAAACAAAACTAAGAAGGGGATGGTCTAGTAATGAGACAGGTAAAATGTCAGAGAAACATCCTGCTCGAACCTGAAAATGCTCAGATGATGTAAACACAAAACATTCACCAACCACTATAATATACAAAATTAAAATATCATCGATTTAGTTACAAGGCTAGAACATTTAAAGCATGTGGCGCTCTAATGCGTTTGTATTCCAAAAGTTAATACGCGATGCGTTTGCTATAGCAAAAATTACTTATAAATAAGATTTTAATCGTTTACTTTGAAACACTAAAATATAATCATTGATGGTTCAAAAACTAAAACTCAATCCATGACCAGATTTGTTCAATCATATTTGAAAAACTTAGACCACTCCAATTGAGTGACATTTCAAAAGAAAGAAAGATTTGTGATTTGTCATACCCAACTCAACAAACAACGAAGAATCTTTCTGCTCCTTTCATGCACACCATCAAAGGTTTCTTCAGACTGGCGAAGTAGGAAGGTTAAGACTGCTGATGTATGTGATAGTAGCTGTTAATCCAAGAGAATATGTTAGTTGCAGGAGTAGAAAAGATTAATAATGAAATTTTGTAGACCTCTTTGGTTTGATAATTAGCAGATTCATCTTCAACAACTTCTGGCAAGACAGTGAGCATTTCCAAAACAACAATATTGCCATCATCCTGGCCTTGAAGATTCTGAAGACTGTAAAAAAGCTTCTGAATTGGGTTGTGGTACTCGACAGCATGAAGTACAAGCGTGGATAGAGCCAGACAGATCTGAGTTAAGAGCTACAAACAAAGGAATCATAAAGAGGTGAGTTTGAATTGAAATTGAAATTGATGATGATTTACCTGTGATGGACCTAAAGTAAATCTTTTGGCAGCGAGAAGGAGAGCATTAACAAGAGATTCCTTTGCTTCCAGGTGCAGGCAATGTCCTTCATTTTGGATCTGAAAATAAAAATAGATTATTGGTTCCCAATTGTCAATCGATTCGATTGATTTACATACCTTTCGCTTAAGAAGTTGAGCAGCGAAGAAATGAAGTTCAAAATCCGGATGGTCGGAGGTGAGAATTGAGGTAGCGATTTCCCAGGCAGCATCCGTCTGCTGGAACTGAACCAGCCACTGATTGGCAGAGACGCGATTACAAGACTCAGTATCGTGATTTAAGACGTGAACCGCCTGCGCCACCTGAATCTGTAACTCCATTCAAAATCTCATCATCATCACCATCACCATCACCTGCCGTCGATTAATCATCAATCAATCCACTGAATCGGCAGTACCCTAACGACCCCCCGCCGGAGGACGAATAACAATAAAATGGTTTCCGATTGTGTTTCCCTTTTGTCCCTCTACTTTATCCAACGTGCAATATTAGCAAGTTGTTAAACTACTCACACACACCAACTTGTTTTGCATTTTTTACTCCTTTTCTTTGTCGTTGCACAACTAACAACTTGAATGAATGAATTGATTCTCATTATATCCATTAATTTCTATGCTATTGCTTTTTTATGTTATTTTCAGATTGCATAAATGATTACATGAAGTCTTGATTAATAATCCAAAATGTTGTAGTGGATTTGGATTTGGATTTGAGTGTTAAGTTATGTGCTTATGGAGTATAGGAGATTACATAAACTCCTTGCAAACATGCTATATAGGATTTGACCTCTAATGGAGCACCACGTGGGTTTCCAGAAGATTGGATTCATCCAACTTACCACTTGGATACTTGGAAAGAAGTATACAACTTCAAGATTACCCTATCAATGGTGGGTTCATGTGGATTAAATCTAAAGTTCCAACAACTCTCACACAAAGCCTACTCATCATAAACATGTTGGCAGACAAAAAAAGGGTGAGGAAGAGATCAACCATAAAATGGCGGATATCATAAAAGGAACTAGTTGTCAAGTGTCACAAGAAAGGGCATAATAACATTACTTATAAGTGACAAGAAGAGCAGGGTTAATTTTTTTGTTTGATGATGGTGTTTTGGAAGTTGTTTTGTCTTGTGTTTGTCTTTGATACCACTTGTAAGATTTTGAAACAGTGGTAAATGTTGTCTTAATTGTTTATGTATGTCATGTGAAATACTGAATCATTCATGTTTCTATTGTATCAATTATTAGAATGTGGTTTGTGTTTTGATTGTAGTAATTATGGTTTGATCTCATGTATACAATTGCTTATGTTTTCATTAGGACAAGAAATGGTAAAACAAGAATGGTAAACACATTGCAAGCTTACTAATATAAATTTCTTAAAGTAAACTTGACAGAGATATCACACAAACTAATCACATAACCAGTGGCGGAGCTTAAGAAATGAGATGAGAGGGCGAAAATTACGTAGCGCAATTTTTTTTCCTTTCACTATATATCGGTTAGTATGTTTGGGTCAACGGTTCGATTCGGGTCGGCCAAACAATAAAATCTCTAAGTAAATATATTACATTCATTCGTAAAACCATTCTTACACATAAAAAACAACAAATGTTTTAACAAACAAGGCCATAAAAAAATTTCAAAATACGAGTACCTAAAATTAGAGTTACAATTGTGCGTAGTGACCTTTAAATTTTTTAAATTCATCAATTATGGATTCTGAATCGAACTTTTTAGAGAAAAAGTTTCTAAGTAAATCAGCAACGAATTTGCCATAAACTCATCTGGCATCTTATTGCGAATACGATTCTTGAACATTTTCATTGCTAAAAGTCCTCTCTTTGTTGTTACAATGTAAACTGGAAGTGTCAAAAGTAATCGAACCACTCTATCAACCCTAATTTCATTTTCCGTGAATTCATACAATCACGTACTATCAATCAATTTCATTTTTCCCAAATTCAACAACATAAACCATAATTTCATTTTCCCAAAATTCATAAAATCACATACATTAAATCAATTTCATACAATTAATCTATTTTATTTTTCCCAAATTCAACAACATAAACCCTAATTTGTAACTTGCAAAATTTGTGATAACACATACAATTAAATTACATTACAAACACTGCATCCACTTCAGTTACACTTGAAAGCAATTATGATCACTAGGGGTGTGCTCCGTTAGGTTTTTACCTAAAACCGAAATCAAAAAGATTAATTTTTAGTTTTCATAAATGATCGGTTTTTGGGTTTTCCAGTTTTTGGATGGTCTTGGTTTGACTTTTATGTTGTTTTTTACTATTTTTATTTTTATTTTTAACACCTCAACACCATAGATAATTAATCTTGGTTCTCTCTTTTTTTAAATGTAAGAGACCGTAAAATTGTTCAACAAGTGAAGATAATATTGAATTGATGATGTGATCGAGTTAAATAACAAAGAAGCAAAAAATATATATATTACTAGGGTAGGGTTATAGTAGGGAGGAGGCTTAGGGTAAGGAGTCATTCTATCCATTAGATTTTAAGATAAACGGCCAGAATTAACGCGGTGGCATGTTTGTAATTATTCAGAACTTTGAAAAGTCATGAAGGGTAATATCGTAACAATCGTATAACACAATGACAGTCGTATAACACAATGAAAGTCATATAACACAATGATAGTCGTATAACACAATGACAGTCACAATCGTATAACACAATGACAGTCGTAAAACACAAATCA